>CP099843.1:6046500-6078758 GCA_030062745.1 Capitulum mitella
TATGAAGCAGCAGTGTGGCTTAGGTGGGGATGATACTTCAGTCCTCTTAGTGGTCTCGGGGTTCTGGCGACGATGCTATTCGACGACTTGCAGCAGGTACTGCTTTTTTGCCCTTCATCCTTCGTCAGTACCTTGTTGTATACTTGGATAAGAGTCACAGCTTGTTCGGCGAAGTCGCTAACTACCGCGATCCTGCACAGGACTTCCTTAGCGTTCGTGGAGCCAGGTGCTGTCTCCCAATCAGCGGGATCGGCGGCAAGGAAGTCCATGTTGATGCCGTAGGCTTTCAGGTTTCCCACCGACTTTGCGGTAATGAAGTCGACGATGATCTTCCTGGGACGAGAACCTCCTTTTCTGCGAGATCCACCTGCGCTCGCTGGGAGGACTCTCCGATCCCTGTTCCTGGAGTGCCGCGATCATCCTCGTCTTCATCTCACACGGCACCCCCTCGTCGAAGAACGACACAACAGCCAGTTCTTCGCTGGGGCACCATACTAGGTGATTGTTATAATAAATCATATGTCGACTATAATGTCATAATAGATAATAGGTGATCGGCAAACTCCTTGGAGATCCCCTTCGAAATTTCAGCATTCACATCAGGCTTGGCAGAACGACCAGGTCGTGCACGGAAGCGCTGACTGCCGATGAAGAACAGAACCACGCACTGACGTACAAAACAACCATGAAAGAGACGAAGCGCTTGAGTGCTCCCAGTTCACTGAGAGTCACGGAGAACTGATGACAAAGCTAGAAGATCTTGATCCCGCAGATTATGCGCCCCATCCATCTGGCGCGATGGAACCATCTATCTGGCACGTTGGAGAGCACCTGGCTGGGGAACTTGATTCGCCGTGGAGGCTCTTGACCAAAGGGGATAATCGAGACCTCAAAGAACCAACGATGATCATCGCTAGGCTAGATTTCGGCGAGCTTCTCACGGCAGAAGGCGACGAAACGATCATTGGAAGAGGGAAAACTCATACAACATAGTCTCGGCCACTGCTGGCTCCAGGTCTTCATACACCATAGGCTCAAACTTGTTCCAATCAATGAGTCTCCATATCTTCTTGAAGCTCTTGAACAAGGAGATCGCGGTCCCGAGGACGGGCCGAAGCGCGTGGAGAAAGCCGCCTCTGCCACCAGTTCGACGATATGATGACGACAAGCAAAGTGAAAAGGCCGTCACTCAAGCTTCTGCTGAAGAAGCGTGTTTGCTCCCACAACTTGTCCAGTATTGCTGGAGGTAGTGTCGAAGCTCATGCCGACGACGTTGTCCGAAACCTCCCAGTCTTCCAGACAAAGCGCGACAACGTCGGCTGGCGTTGCTCCGGCTCTACTTGCAACTTCCAAACACCGAAGAGCTTGGCGGCACTTCTTGGACCGGCTACAATGACAGAGTCGATCCACCTTTTCCTTTCCATCGTCAGTAACAGTTTGCCGTCCCAGTGGACCACCAGGTTGCGTGACGCGGAGAAAGAATGCTAGATTTCGTCCGCAATGGCTTTCCTCTGCGATCTACGTGCGCGCCTGCCCGAGCTTCTGTGATCGCCAGTTCAGAGGAGTCGTGGCCGAGGACCGAAGCCGTCGCCGATAGGAAGTGAATTGCAGAGCGATCATTGAGCTTGGTCCGATCGAGGGCTGCTGCCTGACCAGGAGTGTTGATGTTCTTGGCTCTCCTGCAGGGCCGCTTCGAAGGCATGGCCAAGGGCTGCGGGTCATCCTGATTTGTCAATTATGTGTTGTCGGTAGGCGAGTATTCCAGCTGGGCAGTTGCCTCATGCTCGGTCTGCTGTTTAATCTAACGGTGGGCCCTTTAAAGCTTCGGCCTACTGTTCTCGTTGAAGACCTCGCTCCTCCTTCTCAGCAGGGAACTTATCGAATACCACCATGACGCCTCGGCGACCTGGATCCCTTTGGGCCTAGAGAATGTCTTTATCCTCTTGGTTTTGATGATCTTAATGGTGCCGACAAAGGCAAGGTCAAAAACATTGTTAAGGTTGTCCCTAAATCCATTCTTCTTGTCAACTTCCGGGCTGTACCTCCAGAATTTGCCTTTGGTACTGGTCAAGCTTCCTGTTGAGCTTCTTTATCACGTTCCGCTCCGGTGCAGTGAGAATACGGGCTTTGTTCCACACCTTCATCATTTCGCAGAGGATCTGTGTTTTGACCTACCTCTGGGTAAGCCTATCCACACGGTGGGACTGAAAATATCGCTGCAGCACTTCTCCCCGCGAAGGCAGTTCTGAGCACCGGTCAACCAAAATTCGGCTTTTTTTCTCGTGGTGCAGCCATACTGGCACAGACTTCCGTTATAAAAGGTACTTTCTGCATTGACGCAGGTGGTCCTTAAATATCCTGACGTCTAAGAACGTGCGGGAAATTGCCAGACCGGCACCGTGGGTTGCCGTGGCATGGCAAGGCGTGGTGCTTCAAATATATAAGTCACAGTCTGCAAACGATGGCCAGAATATTGGCGAGATGTTGCGGCAGCTTCGATTCTTCCCTAAATGAGACAGTAGGTTGCCTATCCGGGATAGTTTCTGTTAATCTAATCTATCCCCAAAATACATTTTCTCACCGAATTTTGGCCATATGTTTTTCAACACTGCGCAGAAGTGTAAAAGCTGTCCTAACACAGGCAGAACAAACTTCTCCATTTCCAGGTTATCGGCCCCAAAATAAAAAAATTCACCTCAGATTGAAATATTCGCCTTAGGCCCGCCTCAATGAGATATCATCAACATTCGTCATTATCTGCAGTCTGGGCCATACCATGTTCGTTAAGCAGATGAAGCATGCTCATGGGATGCTCAAACCCATGCACTAGGAGCAGCAAGATTGACGGTTTTAATATATGACTGATTAATTTTCTGTTTTCCTCGCGTAAAACTCGGGTTTAACCGCCTAGTTCAATGAAGTTCTACCAATCGGGTACTGGGATTTTAGCAGGGTTTTCGGATCAAGATGATTGGTGATGACTACAGCACTGCTGGACTGTTACCGCATTCATATAAACCTTATCTGACCATAGCGAAACCGCCCTGCGCACCAGCTCGCCCTTCAGTTTTCTTGCGCTTGAACACATCAGGGATGGTTATCATCATTTTTAACGTGTTTACGATGCAATGAAACGCCTTGGCCGCCCACCAGACAATCGCGGCATCGGGTGCCGGCGTACTAATTACGAAACACGCTCGCCAGCGGTCACTAGGTGTGCCTGCAATACGTACTATAAAGTGATGCTTCTAAGTGTGCTCCCACATTACTCAGTGATTCAACACATCCTTGGTTGATAAGATGCTGCTTTGCGAGCGCAGCGCTTTATGGAATACCTTCCTGGGTACGCTAGTACACCTGGCTGTTTTTTTCCTTGCATGGGCAAAGGATCTTGACTGGGGGGGCAAAGTGCCCGACTGGGGTGGCATTTGCCCCCCAGTTAACATGTTAAAATAGGCCCTGATGCAGTGGAAACACCCCCCTTCTCCCGCTCCAGAGAAGGCCTAGGTGGTGTCGTCGGCAGGGGAGGTGATGGCCTTCGTCTTCTGGGAGGCAAAGGGCATTGTGTTCATTGATTACCCTCAGAAAGGACAAACTATCAACGGAGAATACTATGCCAACTTGCTGAGGCAGCTGCGAAAGGCTGTCAAGTCAAAACGGCCTGGAAAACTGACGAAGGGGATCCTGTTTCACCAGGACAATGCTCCTGCTCACAAGTCGGTGTTTGCAATGGCTGCTGTGCGTGACTGTGGCTTCCAACTGGTTGATCACTCCCATATTCTCCTGATTTGGCGCCATCTGACTATTTTCTGTTCCCAAACATGAAAAAACACTTGGCTGGGAAGCAGTACCGGACTAATAATGAGGTTATATCTGCTGTTGAGGATTTTTTAGCGATCAGGATGAGAGCTCCTATACTACCGGGATCCAAGCGCTGCAACACCGCTGGAAGGAGTGTGTGGATCGCAGGGGAGACTACGTTGAAAAATAAACCATTTATGGTCTTATTCGACCAGTGCATTATTGTGAGCCTATGAACTTTTCAGCCCACCCTCGTATACCTACGTTAAATTACTGACGTTAAGGCGGGCCAAAAAGTGTCCATGAGCAATTACGTGTCTCCTCTGAGGAAGACGACTAAGTATGTGATTTGCGTTTCAAGGAAAGGCAGGGGACCCGATGCTTTTTTCCATCAACACTGCAGCACTTCTATGATTTTAGTGCCATTTATCGTGGATTGTACACTTGCGTACATACAATGCATTGTTATTGTCGTCTGGTTCGAAATGATGCCTTTTCGTCAGAACTATCCATATATATAAATATCCATATATATATATATATATTTATCCATATATATAAACCATCCATATATATGAACAGTACTTTGCAACGAGCGAGGCCGCAGGCCTAGTGAGTCGAGCGAGCGGAGCCGCAGTTCGCAGGCCACGTGCCAGCAATCGCTCGGAATTTTCAACTCTTACGCGCTGGTGCTAGAGCCTGCCGGCCGGCTGCCATCGGGACCTGAAGGGAATTTCGAACGTGAAGGTCGTGATCGACGTGAAGTTCGTGATCAGAGTTCACGATCAAATTCTAGCCACCGCCGAGGACAACGTAGACCTCAGAGTCGTGGAGTTCTTTTGCAATCGTAAACCTCGTCCACCTCTTAATACACAAACTACGCTTTGGTTTATCATTCAGGTTTACAGGAGAGGGGCTGATGATACAGGGATTTTGTTCTCTTCCTTTCCACCTATGTGCAATGGCTGAACTTGCTTGTGAAGGTTCAGATGTACTTAACAGACCCTAGATGGCGTATAATGGCACTGTTATAAACCTTTGGGTCTTTCTTCGTATGTGTTCGTTGCTAGCTGACCCGCCTAATTATGGAGGGTCGGAATAAATACGTATGTGTTCGTTGACAGCTGACCCGCCTACTTGTGAAGAGTTGGAATAAATAAAGAACCCTAGGTTGCGTCCATTTACTTTGGTGTAAATGATGTATTTTTGTATTTTCTTGGTTCATACTGGTGTCTGGAGTTGAGAGGCTTATTTTTGTCTGGCGCGTGCTTTAGTAGTTTCAATTTCGTTGCTTGATTCCTACTATTCCTGAAGATGGCGTGGTGCCGCAATGTCGAGTCCATGCTAATATGGATATCTTTTAAACCCAAGTTGCTTCCGTCATAAAGAAGGCTGTTCCGGGGCGGATCCAGCGGCGCGGTCTGAGAGGGGGTGGAGGGGCGAACCAGAATTTCTTAGGTGTGGAAGGTAGGTCAACGAGCGAGAAGGGGAAAGACTCTTGCCGTGGGTTTTCGGAGTTTCCAGCGACTGCAAACTCTAGTTGCACAGTACAAGTTGTTTTTTTGTGGGGGCCAAATGCCAGTTTGTCCCCTCCCCTATTCACAGTTTGGGGGCATGGCCGAGATTCCCCCCTGGATCCGCCACTGGACTGTTATGGCGCTTCTCCATCACCTCTGATTTGGTGTAATCATCTCAGCAGCTCACATCTTGATGCACTGGCAAACGTCGAAGTGCGACGGAGAACAAACATGTTTACATACGTAGTCACCACCTGGTCATGACTAGACCTCCTGTCGTACCACGACTCTTAGCCATTCAAGATGTCCAGATTGACAGATCTTCACTGTCAAAGTCATGACAGGAGTCTTCCGTCTTATCTGGGCTCTCCTTCATTTTATATCCTGAACTTATTGGGTCCCCTCTCGGCCACAACAAAGGCCTCCCTCTAGTCGTGGCAGGGACATTCACTGGTCAGCGTAGCGGCCGCACGGCTTACCACAGTTCCCAGTTATGTACGATACACATTTCTCATGCTACTAGGGTCTCCTCTCGATCCTGATGGGCTTCCCCTGTTGTACCATGGCTTGCTACCATCGCAATTTGCTAAATGACTGAGCCTTTCTCTCGATCGCGACAGGGACCGCCTGTTATTATTGAACGGGGCATGGGTGGAACCACCGGGGGTGAGCTGGGGACATGTCCCCTCCAATTTTGGCAAAACGGTTTTTCGCCACCTTCCAGATTTTGGTCCGAAAGCGAGCACTTTTTGCACTTCTCGTTAAAAAACAAGATGTTGGGCCAGTGATCCCACAGATATTGATTTCCCCTCCTCAATATCCTGGACAGGGCTGCACCCATGGAAAGGGCCTCTTATAACACTGCTCGCCGCCATCTTTACCCATGAAATGCTGGAACTCCTTCTCATTCATGACAGACGATTCTTGCAGTCAGCGACAGTTGACGACAATTAGCGACTCAGCCTGGATGACTCAAGCGCGGATGCAGGGGGGGGGCATGGGGGCGATGGCCACCCTCCTGAGGCCTAAGAAGAGGCCCCATGAGAGGCCCCGAAGGGGCCCTCTCGTGCCGGCCCGGAAGGGGCGCCTTTCAAAATCAAACGAGGCCCCGAAGAAGCCCATATGAGCTTTGCGGGGTTTGTAAAAACGTGGCGGGTTCTTGATGCTGAGAGCCCTGAGACGCTTAGAAGGGGCCAGAAAAACAATCAGGGGTCCTAGGGACCACAGGAGACAGACTGGGACCTCTGAAATGTCTGAAGAGGGCCCACCGCCACCGAAGTAATACAAAATTACTCTTATAAGAACCGAAGCTATCGCTAAAATGTTTTAAGAACGGCAGACAGGAGAAGACAGAAGATGAAATATATAGATCCAAGCATATAGAGGGGCCCCTGTAGGTCTGAAGGGGCCCCTGTCGGCCTGTTGGGAGCCCCTGCCTTCCCATGGAAATACCCTGCCAGCTTGTATGGGTCCCCTGCCGGTCTGTAGGGGGCCCCTTGCTGGCCTATAGGGCCCCTGCCAGCCTATGGAGGCCCCTGCCGGCCTCTAGGGGCCCGGCCGGCCTGTAGGGGATCCTGCCGGCCTGTAGGGTCCCCTGCCAGCCTGTAGGACCTCCTGCTGGCCTGAAAGGACCCCGTGCTGGCTAACAAGGGGCCCCTAGGGTGCTGTCGGCTTGCAGGGACCACCGCCGTCCTGTAGGGGCCCGTTGTCACCTGCCGGCCTGTAGGAGCCCCTACGGCCCGTGGGACTCCTGGCAACCTTCGGAGGGCCCCTCCTGTCTGGGGGTCCACATGAGGTAAGGGGCCCACCTCTGGGCGAGGACCCTCAAATTTGTGCCTGGCTGCGCCCCTGGAAGGACCCCTAAAGCCACCGCAGGGCAGATTTCCCCTGATTCTGCCGGAATGGTCACAGGGCCCCTGAGACGGCCAAGATGAGGAATGAGTCCCTAGGACAGCATAGGGGACCCTGGAGTGCCATAGCGGCCCTGATTAGGTTCCACGGACCTATATGAAAAGATAAAGGTTCCTGATGCCATTAGAAGGCCTCCGTGAGTGTTTATGAGACCGTGGGACGGTAAGATGGCCCTTCCGATGGATGCAAAGGCCCCTGAAGCTCTTTAAGGGTCCCGGGGCCGCAAGAGGGGCCCCAACACGACGGGGCCCATGAGACCGTAAAAAGTGCCAGAGAGGCCCATGAGGCGGCAAGAAATTGGAGGGTGCCTAACACGACATAAGGAGACCCTGACCAGCCAGAGGGACCCCCTGAACAGGGATTCATCACTGACCTCAACCTCGAGATGGGCTTGAATGGGTTATATTGTTTTTTTTTTAATCTGAGAGGTTCTTGATGCAGTCAGGGAGACTCAGAAGGTCAGGTGGGTCCTGAGACGGCAGGATAGGCCCCTACACGGCAGATGGCCCCTGAGACCGCTGAAGAGGTCGGAGAGTCCCTGCGAGGCAAAGACGATAAGAGGACCTCTTGGGCGGCATGGGGTCTTTGACCGGTCAGAGCCCCGAGTGTGCTAGGCGGGCTCTTGGCATAGAAATGGTCCGCCTGAGACTGCTGGTGAGGCCACGACTGCCAGATATACCCCATTTAACAAAGGAAGACCCCTGATACTGCCATGGGTACTACCGGAGGTGTCCAGGGGGCCCATGACACCGCATAGGGGCTCGGAAATCGCCAAAAGATCTTTCGTAACTGCCAGAAGGCCCATGAGACGCCAATAATGGTCCCCAGAGACGACAAAGGGAGCACCTAGGAGAACAGGGGGTCCACTGAGACTGCTAGAGAGGACCTTTGGGGACTTTTGAGACCGCTCATTAGCAGTCTCTAGCAGGGACCACTGAGATGACCAGTGAGGCCCATGAAACTACTATGCCTCGAGACGTCCAGACAGTTCCTGAAACGGCCAAAGGACCTAAGGCGCTGCCAGGGGCGCCTCTGTCACGGCAGAGAGAGGCTTACGGAGAGCCCTTGTTACCGCCTGAGGGACTTCCTAAACGGCAAAATTCCCCAGGGACGACAGCAGGAAACCTGAGATGGTTTAAGTTTCCTTGAAGCTACCAGATGGGTCCTGCCCGAAGTGTCTGTAAAAGGAACTTGAGACCACTAAAGTGCACTGACACGGCAGACGATCCAAAACCACCAAGAAGCTGGCAAAATGGCCTCCAGAGGCTGCGAGGGGGCAGAGGGGTTCCTGGATAACAGAAAAGATATTTCAAGTAGAACGAGGGACGCACCCGTCTAAAATCCCACCGCTGTTGTCTTATTTCGGCCACTTTGCAGGGGAACAAAACGCAACACTTTTTGAAATGAGTTGACGTGCTTGGGTTTTGCCGCTTACTTTATTTAACAAAATAGCAGAATTATATCAGATATTTTATCCAGGACCCTAACAGATCAACTTTTTTATATCTGAAGAACAAAAAAGAAATGGGGACCCAGGCTGGGAGCGGAGCCCGCATTTCCCCCCCTGTCGAAATTCCGGATCCGCCATTGCCCCTTCCAGATATTCATACCTGTCCTTGTTCGGTCCCAGTCCACCTTTCTGTCCCGTTTCATTGCCATTGTTAACCTGTTTCGAGTTTCGAGACTGCTGCGTTTAGTTAATCGTTCAGTGGCGTCATGTTTCACGAGGCCTTCTGAACCGTCGATCCTTGGGGCTGACGTTGATCAGTCTCGTAAAGATGCTCCGTGGTTCCAGATCTTGGTAGTTGTGGAGGCGGTTGGTACCTCGATCGCTTCAGGCGGTTATTTTGGCGAAGTTGTAAGGTTTACAAGACACAAAGCGCCTTGGATTGAGCTATTTTTCATTGCGCATCTTTTGGTGCCAATATGGCTTGCCGACTACGCGGATTTCTGGAGTTATGACAAAAGTTTTTGTCAGCATGGTTTTTACCAAAGCGCCAACCGTCGGCCCTGTGACATCGCCCACGGCCGATACACAAAAGCTCTTTTGATGTTTCTGTAAGTTATGCGTTGCAACAGAAACAGTGTTGAATTTCTATACGTTGCTTCGAATTTCCTGGAGACGATGAAACTAGATACCTCGTCGACAGGCGCGGATACAAAGAAGGGTTGATAGGGACTATCGTCCCTCCCTCCGAGCCTGAAAAGGGGCCTCTCTTGGGCTGGCTCCAAAGGGGTTCATCTCGGACTCAAAAAGGCTTCAGAGGGGCCTCGTATGAGCTTCCCGGGGTCTCTGTGAGAACGTGGCGGGTTCTTGATGCAGTCGGGACCTCTGGGAGGTTTCCCAGACAGCAGTCCCAAATGGGACCCATATAGGCTAGATGTGTGGGTCAAGTAGGCTTATGTGGGCATGGGATGCAGGTTGGCTGGTATCTGGGCTCCATATGGAACCCAGATGGGCCCCCCATATGCTGTCATGTTCTTTTGACACGCTTGGACTATTTGCGATTTGTCCTCCATCGTTGCGTACTACGCGAATGATCTTCAGAAGTATCAAAAATGGAATGAATATTAATGTGGGCTCCATATGGCCTACACGTGGGCCAGGTGGGCTCATGTCAACATGGGTTGCAGGAGGGCTTGTATCTGGACCCCATATGGGGCCCACACGGGCTCCCCATATGCCATGATTCTTTTGATTAGCCTCGATTATTTTCGATTTGTGCTCCCTCGTTGCGTAGAACCCGATTATTCTTCACAAATGCCAAAAAACAAATGAATGCAAATGTGGGCTCCATATGAATAACTTGCGGGCCAACTGGACTCATGCTGACTTGGGATGCAGGTTGGCTGGTATTTGGGCCCTAATGGGACCCAGATGCAGGGCCTATTTTAACATGTTAACTGGGGGGGCAAATGCCACCCCAGTCGGGCACTTTGCCCCCCCAGTCAAGATCCTTTGCCCATGCAAGGAAAAAAACAGCCAGGTGTACTAGCGTACCCAGGAAGGTATTCCATAAAGCGCTGCGCTCGCAAAGCAGCATCTTATCAACCAAGGATGTGTTGAATCACTGAGTAATGTGGGAGCACACTTAGAAGCATCACTTTATAGTACGTATTGCAGGCACACCTAGTGACCGCTGGCGAGCGTGTTTCGTAATTAGTACGCCGGCACCCGATGCCGCGATTGTCTGGTGGGCGGCCAAGGCGTTTCATTGCATCGTAAACACGTTAAAAATGATGATAACCATCCCTGATGTGTTCAAGCGCAAGAAAACTGAAGGGCGAGCTGGTGCGCAGGGCGGTTTCGCTATGGTCAGATAAGGTTTATATGAATGCGGTAACAGTCCAGCAGTGCTGTAGTCATCACCAATCATCTTGATCCGAAAACCCTGTTAAAATCCCAGTACCCGATTGGTAGAACTTCATTGAACTAGGCGGTTAAACCCGAGTTTTACGCGAGGAAAACAGAAAATTAATCAGTCATATATTAAAACCGTCAATCTTGCTGCTCCTAGTGCATGGGTTTGAGCATCCCATGAGCATGCTTCATCTGCTTAACGAACATGGTATGGCCCAGACTGCAGATAATGACGAATGTTGATGATATCTCATTGAGGCGGGCCTAAGGCGAATATTTCAATCTGAGGTGAATTTTTTATTTTGGGGCCGATAACCTGGAAATGGAGAAGTTTGTTCTGCCTGTGTTAGGACAGCTTTTACACTTCTGCGCAGTGTTGAAAAACATATGGCCAAAATTCGGTGAGAAAATGTATTTTGGGGATAGATTAGATTAACAGAAACTATCCCGGATAGGCAACCTACTGTCTCATTTAGGGAAGAATCGAAGCTGCCGCAACATCTCGCCAATATTCTGGCCATCGTTTGCAGACTGTGACTTATATATTTGAAGTACCACGCCTTGCCATGCCACGGCAACCCACGGTGCCGGTCTGGCAATTTCCCGCACGTTCTTAGACGTCAGGATATTTAAGGACCACCTGCGTCAATGCAGAAAGTACCTTTTATAACGGAAGTCTGTGCCAGTATGGCTGCACCACGAGAAAAAAGCCGAATTTTGGTTGACCGGTGCTCAGAACTGCCTTCGCGGGGAGAAGTGCTGCAGCGATATTTTCAGTCCCACCGTGTGGATAGGCTTACCCAGAGGTAGGTCAAAACACAGATCCTCTGCGAAATGATGAAGGTGTGGAACAAAGCCCGTATTCTCACTGCACCGGAGCGGAACGTGATAAAGAAGCTCAACAGGAAGCTTGACCAGTACCAAAGGCAAATTCTGGAGGTACAGCCCGGAAGTTGACAAGAAGAATGGATTTAGGGACAACCTTAACAATGTTTTTGACCTTGCCTTTGTCGGCACCATTAAGATCATCAAAACCAAGAGGATAAAGACATTCTCTAGGCCCAAAGGGATCCAGGTCGCCGAGGCGTCATGGTGGTATTCGATAAGTTCCCTGCTGAGAAGGAGGAGCGAGGTCTTCAACGAGAACAGTAGGCCGAAGCTTTAAAGGGCCCACCGTTAGATTAAACAGCAGACCGAGCATGAGGCAACTGCCCAGCTGGAATACTCGCCTACCGACAACACATAATTGACAAATCAGGATGACCCGCAGCCCTTGGCCATGCCTTCGAAGCGGCCCTGCAGGAGAGCCAAGAACATCAACACTCCTGGTCAGGCAGCAGCCCTCGATCGGACCAAGCTCAATGATCGCTCTGCAATTCACTTCCTATCGGCGACGGCTTCGGTCCTCGGCCACGACTCCTCTGAACTGGCGATCACAGAAGCTCGGGCAGGCGCGCACGTAGATCGCAGAGGAAAGCCATTGCGGACGAAATCTAGCATTCTTTCTCCGCGTCACGCAACCTGGTGGTCCACTGGGACGGCAAACTGTTACTGACGATGGAAAGGAAAAGGTGGATCGACTCTGTCATTGTAGCCGGTCCAAGAAGTGCCGCCAAGCTCTTCGGTGTTTGGAAGTTGCAAGTAGAGCCGGAGCAACGCCAGCCGACGTTGTCGCGCTTTGTCTGGAAGACTGGGAGGTTTCGGACAACGTCGTCGGCATGAGCTTCGACACTACCTCCAGCAATACTGGACAAGTTGTGGGGAGCAAACACGCTTCTTCAGCAGAAGCTTGAGTGACGGCCTTTTCACTTTGCTTGTCGTCATCATATCGTCGAACTGGTGGCAGAGGCGGCTTTCTCCACGCGCTTCGGCCCGTCCTCGGGACCGCGATCTCCTTGTTCAAGAGCTTCAAGAAGATATGGAGACTCATTGATTGGAACAAGTTTGAGCCTATGGTGTATGAAGACCTGGAGCCAGCAGTGGCCGAGACTATGTTGTATGAGTTTTTCTCTTCCAATGATCGTTTCGTCGCCTTCTGCCGTGAGAAGCTCGCCGAAATCTAGCCTAGCGATGATCATCGTTGGTTCTTTGAGGTCTCGATTATCCCCTTTGGTCAAGAGCCTCCACGGCGAATCAAGTTCCCCAGCCAGGTGCTCTCCAACGTGCCAGATAGATGGTTCCATCGCGCCAGATGGATGGGGCGCATAATCTGCGGGATCAAGATCTTCTAGCTTTGTCATCAGTTCTCCGTGACTCTCAGTGAATTGGGAGCACTCAAGCGCTTCGTCTCTTTCATGGTTGTTTTGTACGTCAGTGCGTGGTTCTGTTCTTCATCGGCAGTCAGCGCTTCCGTGCACGACCTGGTCGTTCTGCCAAGCCTGATGTGAATGCTGAAATTTCGAAGGGGATCTCCAAGGAGTTTGCCGATCACCTATTATCTATTATGACATTATAGTCGACATATGATTTATTATAACAATCACCTATTATGGTGCCCCAGCGAAGAACTGGCTGTTGTGTCGTTCTTCGACGAGGGGGTGCCGTGTGAGATGAAGACGAGGATGATCGCGGCACTCCAGGAACAGGGATCGGAGAGTCCTCCCAGCGAGCGCAGGTGGATCTCGCAGAAAAGGAGGTTCTCGTCCCAGGAAGATCATCGTCGACTTCATTACCGCAAAGTCGGTGGGAAACCTGAAAGCCTACGGCATCAACATGGACTTCCTTGCCGCCGATCCCGCTGATTGGGAGACAGCACCTGGCTCCACGAACGCTAAGGAAGTCCTGTGCAGGATCGCGGTAGTTAGCGACTTCGCCGAACAAGCTGTGACTCTTATCCAAGTATACAACAAGGTACTGACGAAGGATGAAGGGCAAAAGCAGTACCTGCTGCAAGTCGTCGAATAGCATCGTCGCCAGAACCCCGAGACCACTAAGAGGACTGAAGTATCATTCCCACCTAAGCCACACTGCTGCCGACAGGGCCAGTGACCAATGACCTGAGACAGAATGCGAAGTGTCTTTCGATCCAGTGTGTCAAAAGGAGTACTATGATGTGTATTTTATGCATATCGTGCGCTTCTTTTAAAAAAACTGAAGCACAAAACACGTTTGGGGGCATTTCAGACATCCCTGAGCGAATCTCCCAGGGATCACAAGTCCAGGGAGAATGAGTTCTTGCTGGGGATAAATGAAATGGTGTCCTTTGAATTTAATGGGCTCGGAATGCACAAAAGCCAGCGCGAATTTCATCGAAATAAAATAAAATCCAGCACAAACGACATACAGTCTTCGTGTGAAAGTGCTTAAGAGTGCTGGACCAAGGCCATATTTTGCCACATGGTTTCCTCCAAAAGACATATCAGTTAATGACAGAGCGCTGTGGAAGTGTTCATCGTAATTCGCCCTTATATATATATATGCCTTCTTTAGGAAAGCATCTATATATATATATATATATATATACATAGGTGGGCACTGGTCCGTTACTCCGTTACTCCGTTACTAACGAAGTTACTTTTTTGAGTAACGGAGTAACGGACCCGTTACTTTTATTTTACTGTTACGGACTGAGTAACGGAAGTTACTTTTGTGGTCCGTTACTCCGTTACTTTTTGGTCCGTTACTCCGTTACTCCGTTACTCCGTTACTTTTTAAACTCCTTACAGACACCGCCCGGCTTTATTTGCATCGGCACACGCCATTGGCTACTTGAATAGCCAACACCCAATAGCGTGCGGCGATACAAGCGCGGCTGGGCGCGCACTCAGCTCGCAATCGCGGCGTAGACTTGTTGACAATATTCGTCAGCTGATAAACGTTGACGGCAAGCTGACGACAATGGTTCGGTATAAAGGCCAGCTGACTTTGGTCTCTTTTGGGACAAAAGTATTGAATTATGCGTAAGTTTGATATGACTTAAAATGATAAATTAACCAGTCGTCAATTTTCAGGCTAAAAGATATCAAAGTTATTGTCATTTATACTGGAACAGCCAGCTGACGGCAGTTTTCAATGTTGTCTCAAGTTAGTCACGGATTGCTTACCACCGCCACACGGTTCCCCGCCAAGATCACTCAAGGCTGTTGAGCACATGATTACTGCCGCCATGGCCTTGGATCTGCGATGTCCATGGGGCGATGGAGTGGTGATTGATTCTTGACTGGCCTGAAATTTGAACTACCTGACACTAAAATGTCCCATCAAGGCGTCTTTACGCCGCCAGTGGAGGTCGAAAACCTTGACTCCGAGTCCGACGGTTCCTCAGCTTCGGAGACAGGACGAGCCCGGTCTGGGTCACCAATGGCCACGTCTAGAAACGTACTTTGAGTTTAAGGAGGAGAAGAAAAACGCCATTTTTACGTATGTCCTGTGCCGACCGAAAGAGGTTATAATTAAGGGTCACAAGAGTAGCCTTTCAAGGCTAAAGGCACATATCAAGAGGAAGCATTATTTACGGTATTTCCAGGTGAGAACAGAATGTGCACAATAAGTTGTCAGTAGTGAAGCATAATTATGAAGTTTGTCGACTATTGCTTGGACTATTTGCCTTAACCATATTCTCTGCAGGCAGTGAGATTCACATTACCCGGGGGGGGGGCGCAGATCTGAGGTAATCTACCTTTCGGCCGACGCTTACGCATAATTTTTGGAGACGCGGAAGTGGCAACACAAGTCGTGTGAACAATTTAGCCCATTCAGGTATTTTTCTCAGCACTGGCCCCTACTGGATGTGTAAACTGACTTGGTTAGGTAACTCTTGAATTTTGATTCAGTTGACACATGTTTGCCTTCAGCCGATACGAGCTAACCAAACCAAAAAAAAAACAGGCAAATTGAACCTAACAAAAAATTAGTTTTACATGCCCATCTAGGGCAATCCTGCAACCATACAGTAGGTTTTAGCTTAGGTTAGGTTAAATCATGTTTAACTTGGAGAACAGGCTACATTGTCCATGCGATTCGAGTTACCACTCCTGCGTTCCCGAAAAAAATATCAACTGGCCGAAACACCTTTCGGCTGACACGTTATTTTTTGTAGACGCAGAAGTGAGGACCCAAACTCAAACATGATATGAGCCGTTGCCACTTTTGCACCTTCGAAAAATATGCATTGGCCGAAAGGTGAAGATTACCAATTCTGCCCCCTCCCCTCCCCGCCCTTCCAGAGATCTCGAGATGCATTCGTCCAATGTTGATGGGATGAATGCCATTTAATATGTTTCAACGAGATCTCCAATTCCAGACCCCAAAAATTCAAAAATTGCGAAAATAGGGCGTGGGGGCAAACAAACTCCAAAATTTGGGGATTTTTGAAAGGTCACTGCGGCCGTGTTTACCAACCAATTTTCATGGGAATAACACGGTTCAGCTTGGAATGCCCAAGTCTTTTATATACCGAAAGGTGAAATTTAAAATAGAAAACCATAGGCAGTTCCAGGGAGGGCAAGAAGGGTGATTTTTGAAATAAGAAATTTCCTTTGTTTTTGTTTGTTTTGGGTGATATAAACATCAGATGTACAACTAGCAAGCCAGTTTAAGTTTATATGTAGCGCAGAGGTGGATCCAGGTAAACAAAATTGGAAGGGCACCATAAGCACAATAGTGTGCTCCCCCATTTTTTCAGTACCTGGGTGTGCGTTCGCCTGAAAATGTGTGTGCATACGCATTGTTTAGGATGTGTATGACTATATAAATGAGTCAGTGATCTTTATTTCTACTCAGAATATCACGATAGTGAACCGCACAACTTTGCAGCTTCACGCACAGCACATTACCGCCGAAAACGGGGGCTTGGAACCGCCTCTGCGGGACCGATTTTTTTTTAAATGTTGACAAAACACATGTGTATCAATTCCATGAAATGCCAGAAAATCTTGTGGCGCTGCGGCAAACAGTGTGGGGGCGACAAGCAAAAAAACACGGGTAGCACAATCTGCCCCCCCCCCCCCACAGGGAATAGGGTTAAATGAAGTGTTTTTAACCCTTCTCCGGCCGGGCTCAGAATGCCCTTTGCCCGGCCGGAGGGGAGCGCGGATTTCGGCACCTCCCAGGATCTCGGCTCCCATATATCGCACGGAAAAAAGGAAAACACCGGCAGAAAGGTTGTCAAACCGAGACGAAAACATTCCAGGGTTTTGACCTCAGGTCAATTTTGAGGCCACCAGACGCCATGAAAGGTCAAAACACGTCCTTGGAATTAGGTAAATAGACACAATACCTTGTCCCTGAAAAGCTGAACTTAAGCGACATATACTGAACCGTAAGACAATAGCGAGTTCATTGATATCAATTTTGGCCTTTCACAGGGGTCATGTCAGGTAACGTCATCATTCCAAAATGTTCCACTTGTGAACGGCTAACATCCTCCGTTGCATCTTACTTATGACCATGTTTTTATAGCTAATTTGTCTTTTCAAGGGTGCTGAAGAGGTACTAAAGCACTTTTTTTAGTCTTTTATTTCACAATAATAAAATCCATATCAGTCATGTTTTTTTTAGTCCTTCGTCGTGTGGTATTAAAAAACCGTCAGGGGTATCAGGAATCTTACCTCCACGCACGCGCTCGTACACAAACTAATACACACACATAATTTCAAAACAAAACAAGAAGTTCGCGAGACCGAAACGAGCTCTGAACAGAGACCATTATGTTCAGGGCGGATACTTCGAGAGGCATTGTTGATCAAACCCAGTCGATAGATGTCCGCTGTTTGTCGCATTTTGCATGCGTCCGCTCCAGCGCCGGTTGTTCCCGCTCCGTCGGCGCCGCGGGCAATGAACAGGAATTCATTAGTTTGAACATTGTGGCTAACACAGTGGTAGAATACCCGCCGCGGCTGTTGTTCCGGCGCCGCCGACTCTACAACGGCTGGTGAGGGCAGTGGGCAGCTAGCGGAGTGTTTTGGGTAAGCGCTTTTTGTTTCTTCCCTTTGTATATGGAATGCGTTTTACAACCACAAAGCAGCATAAAAGACTTAAAACCCGCTTTCGCTTGGTTTTCACTGCATTTAAAAAAGTAACGGAATAACGGAGTAACGGTAACTTCCGTTACTTTTTAAGGCAGAGTAACGGAGTAACGAGTAACGGACTGGCTTTTTTGAGTAACGGAGTAACGAGTAACGAAGTTACATTTTTTAGTAACGATGCCCACCTATGTATATATATATATATATATATATATATATATATATATATATATCCTTTCCTTAGGAATATGTATGTGAATATATATATATATACATAGGTGGGCACTGGTCCGTTACTCCGTTACTCCGTTACTAACGAAGTTACTTTTTTGAGTAACGGAGTAACGGACCCGTTACTTTTATTTTACTGTTACGGACTGAGTAACGGAAGTTACTTTTGTGGTCCGTTACTCCGTTACTTTTTGGTCCGTTACTCCGTTACTCCGTTACTTTTTAAACTCCTTATAGACAACGCCCGGCTTTATTTGCATCGGCACACCCATTGGCTACTTGAATAGCCAACACCCAATAGCGTGCGGCGATACAAGCGCGGCTGGGCGCGCACTCAGCTGACAATCGCGGAGTCGACTTGTTGACAATATTCGTCAGCTGATAAACGTTGACGGCAAGCTGGCGGCAATGGTTCAGTGTAAAGGCCAGCTGACTTTGGTCTCTTTTGGGACAAAAGTATTAAATTATGCGTAAGTTTGATATGACTTAAAATGAGAAATTAACCAGTCGTCATTTTTCAGGCTAAAAGATATCAAAGTTATTGTCATTTATACTGGATCAGCCAGCTGACGGCAGTTTTCAATGTTGTCTCAAGTCAGTCACGGATTGTTTACCACCGCCACACGGTTCCCCGCCAAGATCACTCAAGGCTGTTGAGCACATGATTACTGCCGCCATGGCCTTGGATCTGTGATGTCCATGGGGCGATGGAGTGGTGACTGATTCTTGACTGGCCTGAAATTTTAACTACCTGACACTAAAATGTCCCATCAAGGTGTCTTTACGCCGCCACTGGAGGTCGAAAACTTTTACTCCGAGTCCGACGGTGCCTCAGCTTCGGAGGCAGAAGACGAGCCCGGTCTGGGTCATTCATGGCCACATCTAGAAACGTACTTTCAGTTTAAGGAGGAGGGGAAAAACGTCATTTTTACGTATGTCCTGTGCCGACCGAAAGAAAGAGTCACAAGAGTAGCCTTTCAAACTAAAGGCACATATCAAGAGGAAGCATTATTTACGGTATTTCCAGGTGAGAACAGAATGTGCACAATAAGTTGTCAGTAGTGAAGCATAATTATGAAGCTTGTCGACTATTGCTTGGACTATTTGCCTTAACCATATTCTCTGCAGGCAGTGAGATTCACATTACCCTGGGGGCAGATCTACGGTAATCTACCTTTCGGCCGACGCTTACGCGTAATTTTTGGAGACGCGGAAGTGGCAACACAAGTTGTGTGAACAATTAAGCCCATTCAGGTATTTTTCTAAGCACTGGCCCCTACTGGGTTTGTAAACTGACTTGGTTAGGTAACTCTTGAATTTTGATTCAGTTGACACATGTTTGCCTTCAGCCGATACGAGCTAACCAAACCAAAAAACAGGCAAATTGAACCTAACAAAAAATTAGTTTTACATGCCCATCTAGGGCAATCCCTGCAACCATACAGCAGGTTTTAGGTTAGGTTAGGTTAAATCATTTTTAACTTGGAGGACAGGCTACATGGTCCATGCGATTCGAGTTACCACTCCTGCGTTCCCGAAAAAAATATCAACTGGCCGAAATACCTTTCGGCTGACACATTATTTTTTGTAGACGCAGAAGTGAGGACCCAAACTCAAACATGATATGAGCCGTTGCCACTTTTGCACCTTCGAAAAATATGCATTGGCCGAAAGGTGAAGATTACCAATTCTGCCCCCTCCCCTCCCCGCCCTCCCTGAGATCTCGAGATTCATTCGTCCAATGTTGATGGGATGAATGCCATTTAATATGTTTCAACGAGAGCTCCAATTCCGGACCCCAAAAACTCAAAAATTGCGAAAATAGGACGTGGGGCAAACAAACTCCAAAATTTGGGGATTTTTGAAAGGTCACTGCGGCCGTGTTTACCAACCAATTTTCATGGGAATAACACGGTTCAGCTTGGAATGTCAAGTCTTTTATATACCGAAAGCTGAAATTTAAAATACAAAACCATAGGCAGTTCCAGGGAGGGCAAGAAGGGTGATTTTTGAAATAAGAAATTTCCTTTGTTTTTGTTTGTTTTGGGTGATATAAACATCAGATGTACAACTAGTAAGCCAGTTTAAGTTTATATGTAGCGCAGAGGTGGATCCAGGTAAACAAAATTGGAAGGGCACCATAAGCACAATAGTGTGCTCCCCCATTTTTTCAGTACCTGGGTGTGCGTTCGCCTGAAAATGTGTGTGCATACGCATTGTTTAGGATGTGTATGACTTTATAAATCAGTCAGTGATCTTTATTTCTACTCAAAATGTCACGATAGTGAACCGCACAACTTTGCAGCTTCACGTACAGCACATTACCGCCGAAAACGGGGGCTTGGAACCGCCTCTTCGGGACCGATTTTTTTTTAAATGTTGACAAAACACGTGTGTATCAATTCCATGAAATGCCAGAAAATCTTGTGGCGCTGCGGCAAACAGTGTGGGAGCGACAAGCAAAAAGACACGGGTAGCAGAATCTGCCCCCCCCCCCCACAGGGAATAGGGTTAAATGAAGTGTTTTTAACCCTTCTCCGGCCGGGCTCAGAATGCCCTTTGCCCGGCCGGAGGTGGGGGGCGCGGATTTCCGCACCTCCCAGGATCTCGGCTCCCATATATCGCACGGAAAAAAGGAAAACACCGGCGGAAAGGTTTTGTCAAACTGAGACGAAAACATTCAAGAGTTTTGACCTCAGATCAATTTTGAGGCCACCAGACGCCATGCAAGGTCAAAACACGTCCTTGAAATTAGGTAAATAGACACAATACCTTGTCCCTAAAAAGCTGAACTTAAGCGACATATACTGAACCGTAAGACAATAGCGAATTCATTGATATCAATTTTGGCTTTTCACAGGGGTCAGGTCAGGTCACGTCATCGTTCCAAAATGTCCCACTTGTGAACGGCTAACATCCTCCGTTGCATCTTACTTATGACCATGTTTTTATAGCTAATTTGTCTTTTCAAGGGTGCTGAAGAGGTACTAAAGCACCTTTTTTAGTCTTTCATTTCACAATAATAAAATCCATATCAGTCACGTTTTCTTTATTCCTTCGTCGTGTGGTATTAAAAAAACGTCAGGGGTATCAGGAATCTTACCTCCACGCACGCGCACGTACACAAACTAATACACACACATAATTTCAAAACAAAACAGGAAGTTCGCGAGACCGAAACGAGCTCTGTACGGAGACCATTATGTTCAGGGCGGATACTTCGAGAGGCATTGTTGATCAAACCCAGTCGATAGATGTCCGCTGTTCGTCGCATTTTGCATGCGTCCGCTCCAGCGCCGGTTGTTCCCGCTCCATCGGCGCCGCGGGCAATGAAAGGAATTCGTTGGTTTGAACACTGTGGCTAACACAGTGGTAGAATACCCGCCGCGGCTGTTGTCCCGGCGCCGCCGACTCTACAACGGCTGGTGAGGGCAGTGGGCAGCTAGCGGAGTGTTTGAGGTAAGCGCTTTTTGTTTCTTGCCTTTGTATATGGAATGCGTTTTACAACCACAAAGCAGCATAAAAGACTTAAAACCCGCGTTCGCTCGGTTTTCACTGCATTTCAAAAGTACCGGAATAACGGAGTAACGGTAACTTCCGTTACTTTTTAAGGCAGAGTAACGGAGTAACGAGTAACGGACTGGCTTTTCTGAGTAACGGAGTAACGAGTAACGAAGTTACATTTTTTAGTAACGATGCCCACCTATGTATATATATATATATATATATATATATATATATATATATATATATATATGAAGTGGGCAAAATTCAATAAGGAGAACACAAATGCCGGGGGGGGGTGGTCTCAACCAATGCGTCTCGTTCGCAGAATTGCCCCCGCAGTCATTTTTCCTTAAAATAGGCCCTGCCCAGATGGGCCATTTCGCATGCAGTGGCATACCCAGGGTTTCTTCTACACGGCTGGTCAAGCCCGAAGCTTTCAGTTGATTTAGTGCACAAGGCCGATTTTCCCGTTTTCTTTTCTATGTTAAAAAGTACAGTTTGCGTCCCAGGGGGTCTGGTCCTCCAGGCGCCCTCCCGCTGTGCGCGATTGTTCTCAGATATGGATAGATGGCGTCGGTAACGCAGTTCGTGACAAAGCATTTCATTGGCAAATATTTATTTCCTACTCATAAATGGGAAGTGGTAAAACCGTATGACTTATATTTGTACATTGTTTGGTTGTACACCAATCATAGTATAGAAGTATCGCATTATTTAAAGCCTGGCCCAACATGCTATAATCTGTAACTATTTGGCAGCCATTTTCAAGAACCTTTCCAGTTTCATAACTGCGCGTCGCTGTGGAATTTCGTTCTTACTGTGGATCAGGTGCATGTTGCGTTCAACGGGAACAATTCCCGTTCCATCCGAACTCGCACCGTAAAGTATTATTTCAGTGGCAAGCTACCGTTATTATGCGACAGTGCGGTAGAATTCGCACGGAAATTCCCCAGTGACGAGGCACATACGGCGTAGAATAGAATCATATATTACTCACTTGTATGGCTTGATGAGACAGACTTCCGGAAACACGTATAACGGATATATATATATATATATATACACGTGTGTATGCATGTATATGCACACACACACATATATATGTGTGTGTGTGTCTATATATATACAGACACACACACACACATACATTGTTCCCGATTCTTAGTAAATACCCAAAATCCGCCAAAATATAAGTACATTGAAACGTCACGGTAATAAAATGTCACAGACAGTAGCAGAGAGTTTCTATCCATTTCTTGCCGGGGAGTTTGCAGTAACTTACATAAAAAACGGTACAAGGAAGGCAAAATGTCGAGAGAGTTGAAAATAAGTAAAATTTTTAACGTAAAGAGCGGAACAACGCCACCTAATTTCAATTCACATCTACTCCGCTCACTGCACTGGAGAGGTCGAGTAGTCGTTGGTTGTGTGAGTACCTACTGTGACGAGCCATTCTGAAATAGGCTGGGCTGAATTTGAAATTTTAATTTCTTGGCCAGGATTAGTAAAATGCGTGAACGGTCACTATGGTCTGAAATGCCTAGCTAGGTATCTATGCGCATGATTTAGGCCCATCTGCAGTTCTTACGTTAATATTTGGATAACCACGAGGTGCTTGAAGATTAGCGTTATACATCCATGGATATTCCCCACATTGTGAGGAATAATGCGCTCGGCCATTTATTCTCCATTTTAGGTACCTGTGGAGGAACTTGCGGCTGCTACCTACCTGTGCACCAAATTCCCACATACACCAAGTGTTTCACATTTTTATATAATGCCCAAACAGTGGATATTGGTGCACATTGACTGTGTGCTACTTTTCAAGTATGTGAATATGAATAGTTGATCACAGATTCAATGTATGCACTGTTTTGACCCTAAGGACATCATATGGATTACGTTCTTTACGTTTACTTTGAGGACATTTAGTCACGTTTACGCTTTATTATGTTACCGTGAGGACGTTTAGTCATGGGGATTACGTTTATACCAGTTACAATAGACTTGAATAGCGAGCGCTGGATCTGTGCTTTGTTGTTTGTATGCTTGTATGTGTTTTTATTTGTGTGTTTGCTGAGTGTCTTTTTTAACATGTCTTCCTTTTAACTTTGGCGCGACATTCGGAAGAACCATTTTACCCCCCCCCCGATTGGGGGGGCGGTTGACCGCTCCCCCCTGGGGTTTTTCCGACACTGCGACAGAACGAATGAACGCAGCGCCACGAAACCTGGTGTACCTTTAGCTTGACCATTTTTACACCTTGTAGCCAATTTTTGATCTCAGGTCAACTGAGATATTTGATCTAGGTCAGGTCAAATGGACCTGGGAAAAATAACCTCACAATAAAACTTTTACGGCTTAGAGATTTTGGATAAGTGCAACATATCTGCTATCTCGGATTTTTCGGGAATGGAAGGGTCACTGACCTAAGGTCAAGCCCGTTTTCAACATAAGTCAACTGAGGGGGACGGTCAACCGACCCCTCCCCTCAGTCGAGCGTGCACGGCACCGACCCACGGGCGTGCGCGGGTTAACAAGGGAGTATGTTTACTGTCAGCACAGACGTACAACAGTGGTAGTATGTGTGCGTCACGAAATCGGGTCACTTCTGCCTTTTCTCTGGACGCGATGGACCACATTGTAGAACAGGGTAACAACTGTGTCATGGTGCATACTCTGTGTTTTCAGGGGCAGTAAAGCGAAATGCGGAGTGCTGGGAAGTATCAGAAACGAGGTGGAACGCCCTGTGGGAAAGTGGTTCGCCGGTGGTCGGGACCAGGACGGCGGCCGGAAACGACGCCAGCGGGCCGCGCTACCGGCCAACCACTCGCCGACCATCGAAGGTGGCCCGATGAGCAGTTGTCGGCGCACCCAGTGAACGGGACTGCCGACTAGACGCGACCTGACAGCCGATTAGACGAGGGCCTGATGGTGTCGCAGGCACTGGAGATGCTGGAACGGCGTGCTGCCACCGAACAGGTGGTGCGATAGCTGCTTGAGACGTTAGACAGCGCGGTATGTATGCGCGTGCAGTGTGACTTCAGTGCAACGCAGCAACAGAGACGGCTTGCAGGGGCGCTTGGATGGGAGAGGGTGCTAACGGCTTGGCATGTGCAGGAGTGGTTCGAGAGACGCGCCGACAAAGCTGCCGTGCAAAGAACGTGGAGGTGCCAACTGCGGGAGGAGTTAACTTGCACCGAGTAAGTGATGTGGTGTGTCCGCAGACTCGTGATTTGGTGTGCATAGCGGTTGGACCGGTGTGTGCCGTGTCTTGTGCTGGCACATGGCGGTGCAGAAGTGCCACTCGGGTGCTAAGTGTTTTTAGCCAGGAAGGTCGTGTGTTTCGAGGGGACTGGAGAAAATGGCGTATCAGTCTAGTTCTCGGCGACGATTCCAGCGCTGCCATGACCCATAACTGAGCAGTCAGTTGTGTCTTCCGGATTTGCAACGTTCAGCATCAGAAAGTTTTAATTTTAGTTGCATGCTTGTCACAGAGCGTGTTCTTCCTTGTAAAGATGGCAGGGCAGTTCAGATTGGAGGGCAAAGATGTTTGCCGTGACATGTGGTGCGCGCAGCGTAGCTATAGTGCTGCCATCTTGTTGGCGTATGTAGAACCTTTGCGATCGTGTTTTGTAGCTAGCCAGTCCCGGTGTCTCGTTTTTGATACTGCTTGGAAATAAACGTCGAGCTGTGAGGCCATTGTCTAAGAAATGCGATTGATAACGCAGAACATCAGTAGACAAATCCGGTTCAAATGATTGTTCGAGATGTGTGGCTGCTTTGTCCCGCGTCCGTCGTAACGAAATTTTTATCACATGCACCCTGGATTCAGCCAGGGGCGGCCCTGATTGACCACGCGCATTACAGGTCAGGCCCAGATAAATGGATGGGCCCAGAGGTAGTCCATACACACCCAGTTAAACCCACAAGTAGCACAGATGAAGCCTACATGCAGCCCAGATGAAGCCCACACACATCCCATCTGGGGCCCAGTTGGTTTCAGGGGACATGCCCGGATGGGGCCCATATGGGTGCCCCAGACGGGCCCCAGGTGGGTGCCCATATAGGATCCCGATGGGCTCCATTTAAGATTCCCGGCTGGGTTGGATGGCCTCTGAGACGCTTTAAAGGACCCTGAGGCTCTCAAAGAGCCCCTGAGACCACAACAGGATCCCGACACGGCAGATTGCCCCTGAGACTGCTAGAAGGGCCACTGTGTCCCTGAGACGGCCAAGATGAGAACTGAGCTCCTAGGACGGCATAGGGGTCCCTGGAATGGTATGGGAACCCCAGATGGATTCCAAGGACCTGTGTGAACAGCCGAGGGTTCCTGATGCATTCAGCGAGCCTCCAAGAGGGTTAATTAAGGCCCAGAGACGGCAAGATTGCTTTCCAGATAAGCAGAAGGGCTCCTGATACTCTCCGAGTGTTCGTGGGATTGCAACAAGGGCCCCAACACAGCAGAGGGTCCATAAGACTGCTTAAAGAGATCCAAGGCCATAGAGAAACCCCTATCGGCCTGACAGTCATTGATGCCCCCTGCTAGCCTGCGCGGGCCCCCTGTCCGTCTAGGGGCCTCTGCCGGCCTGTAGGGCTCCTGCTGGCCTGTAGGGGTTCCCTGCTGATCTGTAGAGGTTCCGTGTTGGCCTAGAGGGAGCCCTTGCCGGCCTGCAGGAGGCCTTTGCCGACATGCAGGGGCTACCCACTGGCCTGTAGGGGGTCTTCTGCCGACATTTTGTGCCCCTATCGGCCTGAAGGGACCGCCTGCCAGTCTCTAGGGCTTCCTGTCGGCCTGTGAGTCCCTGCCAGCCTTTGGAGGGCCCCTCCTGGCCTGTGGGGCCCCCTGCTGCTCTTTAAGGCCCTGTTGGCCTGTAAGGGCCCCTAGCCTGTCGTAAGGGGCCTCCTGTTGGCATGAAGGGGCCCCTGCTGACATAGAGGGGTCTCTGCTGCCGCCTGCCGGCCTATGGAGGGGTTCACTTACGGCCCGTTGAGAGGCCATAAGCGATGGCGTGTAGAGGAGCCTCCTGACTGTCTGTAGAAAGTTCCCCAGACAGCTGTGGAGGCCCCTAAATAAAAACTGTTTGTGACTCCATCATCGCTAATCAGAAAAGATCCAGCTGGTTGCAGTTAATAAGCTGTAGGAACGGCTAGCGTCCATTGTCGCAAAATTTTCGCTGGCTGTTTTTATCCACGGGACCCACACATAGCATATGGGCGCACCACTGGTCACGCACCCCCCGAAATCTTGGACCGGCTGTACCCCTCTTCTAGCCTCTTGTGACATGTTGTGTCAATATTTTTGTCCGGCAGGGGCCCACATGAGGTGAGGGACACATCGCTGGGCGAAGGACCCCGTCTCCCACCCGACATATTTGGTTGGCTGCGCCCCTGCCCCTGAGTGTGTTAGGCGGACCTCTGCACAGAAAAGGTCCACCTGAGACTGACAGCGATCCCGCTGAAGCGCCAATAAAGGCCCCTGTTACGGCTAGAGGGCCCTATGACTGTCAGATACACCCCGTATAACAGAGGAGGGCCCAAAGCACTGCACAAGAGCCCTGAAATCGATAAAAGAATTTTTGTAACTGCCAGAGTTCCCAGAGGGACATCTCTTGGCGTCTCTCTCTCTCTCTCTCTCTCTCTCTCTCTCTCTCTCTCTCTCTCTCTCTCTCTCTCTCTCTCTCTCTCTCTCTCTCTCTCTCTCTCTCTCTCTCTCTCTCTCTCTCTCTCTCTCTCTCTCTCTCTCTCTCTCTCTCTCTCTCTCTCTCGAAGTGTCAGTGTCAGGCGGTTTCATAGCACGGCCACGGGGAAGTCCCACACCCCTCATCAGGGGGGATGCACAATGCGTCGCCGGCCCGAGGAGATCGCACGACGCAGCATCAGCCGCGTTCCGCGCGGTCTTGGTTGATGGAAACGCGTGTTGAGCAGCCTAGGCCTGATCGGCGAGACAACGTGCTCATCATGAAAGAATGCAGCGTGTGTAGCCAGCCACGTGACATCGCACACGCGGCCTCCACCACGGTCTGCGCGGTCGAGCTCTGTGGACGGTCGTCGGTCGAAAAGCGGCGATCTCGTCTTTATCCGCTGAGTGGGCCGATGTCGAGAGGCGGCTGTCAGTAGTGGGCCGACGTCGAGAGGCGGCTGTCAGTCGAAAACGGCGACCTCGTCTTCGTCCGCTGGCCGTCGGTCGAAGACGGCGACGGTGTCTTTGTTCGCCGAGCGGGCGTTGTCGAGAGGCTCAATCTGTTGCACACTAGCTATTTCGGAACCTGATTGGGCTTTTGGGTTAGAAATACCCTGAAAGGCCCTGGAATGGGGTGCTCTATGATGACATAGTTCAGTAATAGTCATGCGTCTGCAATGTAAGTTTCATTCTGTAAGTCATAATTTTAAAGTGAAATCTGGGTTATTGATGGGTCCATGCCACACTCAATTTTGGAAACACTCACTGTTTAACGTTGGTGTGGCATGCCACACCAGCTTTTGAAGTTGGTGTGGCGCAGGCCACACCCGATCCTCCGCATTCTCCACCCGTGAAAGACAGAAAGTTAGAAACGACACGTATAAACACAGCAGACTATTCAAAAAGCCACGGCGCTCATCGCAGACCTCATAGCAAAAGCAGTACCCCCTCCCCCCAGCCTGAAGTTTAAAAAACGCAAAGTGGAGCCACGTAGCTAATGGGACAGCGTGCTGCACAGTCGCACAACGTCGCACACAGGGTGGCGCCTGCCAGCCTCTGTTCTCGCACATGGAAGGGCCAGGTCAGTTCTGACGAAGTTCTGTTCTGTATCAAAGTACAGAACTGAAACATCTCGTGATAGTCAGATCTGCTCTTATCGGGTCAAGGTCGAGCCAGGTCAGGACATATAGCCATTTTGTTGCAGGCTAAGAAGAACAGGAACAAGTCTCTGCTGCTTCGGGACAATTTTCCAGAGACAATGTATTTCATTTCGTTTTGACATCTGCCTATGACGTCACCTGAAATGACCTCACGCTGAATTTGGTCAACTTTGTTAAGAGGCTCGTATGAATTTGCTTGTCTGGCTTGAACGATGGGGAAGATCAGCAGCAACCACTTTTACTACGCACAATGCAAATCATTTCCAACTGTCATCATGCATGAGACCTAGCATGACCTCCAATGTTGACGTGACACGATTATACATCCTGTTGGAGACTGTGGCCTATGTAAATCGAAATAATCCATGCATTATATTCGTGAATGTTATCAAAAAAGAAACACAAAGCACGTTTGCGCCACCGCCCGAAGAGGCGAAAATATCCATGCAAAGGTTCACTTATGACGTCATATCTCCATAACCTGACCTCAAATGGGAATGATTTAGACGTCACAATATGTCAAACTGATTGATGGACAGGTAATAAAAGTTTGTTTGGGCTGCCTCTAACGGTTCAGAAGCTATTCGCGAAAAAAGCGCGTGCCCGATTTGGCACTCCTCAGACGGTGCCGGGTTAAGGCTATACTTCCACCTCCACCCCCAGCTCTCTCCATCCCTTCACCCCCGCCACTTCACTGCCAGTTCTACAGCAAATGCCTCACTCAGACATGTCCCTATTATCGTACAGATTATCCAGCCTATTCTTAAAAACTGATGCGGTGCAGCTCCCAACAGTCAGACTGCGAGGGACAGTCAGCTCAGTCAGTCAACGAGGGAAAGTGCAAGACCTTGCACTTCGGCCAGGCAAACCGGAGGCTAACCTTCGCTATGAGGGACGTACAGCTGGAGCAAGTTTCAGAGGAACGGGATCCTGGGGTGCAAGTGGACGCAGGCCTAAAGTTCCGCGAGCATGGAGCTGCTGCGGTGTTCAAGGGGCCCCGGATCCTTCCGGTCAATCGACGGTCGTCCAAGCTCCTCGATCAGACGACCCTGTCTCTTCTGCTTAAAACTGCTCAGTGCTTCTGCTTAATGTAGTACGTCCTCACCTTGAGTAAAGAGGTATCGTCTGGGAGCCGTTTAACGGTGCTGAGCAGAAGCTGGCGGGACGTGTTCACGCCACAAAGTCCGTGCGAAACATCAGGACTGTGCTGTACCTTGAGAGACTCCGTAACCTCGGTCTGCCATTTCCATATCACCCCAGGCGGCGGGTTGACATGATCACCGGTTACCAGATCCTGCACTTGGGAGTTGGCCTCGATCCAGAGTGCTTATCATCAGCTACTATGATTCTGATCCTGGAAAAGCCTCAAGCGGAGACGTGGATCAGAACGAACGCCTTCAGCGTGAGGGTGGTAAACGACTGGAATGCTCTTTTGCACAGAGTTGTCGCCTCCGAAACACTCAATTCAAGTTAAGCTCGACTCGCGCTGGGCACATCTCTTGTAGAACATTACAGACCAGGGATGGTGTAGTTTTCACGAATCAGGAGCTTGACAGGAGAGTCCTACAGGCCAAATAGCATTCTAAACCCTGTACTCAGTAAGGCAAGGTACGGCCAGACTCTGTTACTTGTATGTCTAGGTGTATTCCTGGCTAAAAAATGGCGCAGCAGTTCAAGATGGAAATGTACAGAAAGGCAGCACAACTACATCACTATTACTTTACATAAAACATCTTTGCTAAAATATAAGAAATGTTTGTCTTACCTTTGCAACCGTTGGCCTCAATAAAATTAAATGTTAAACTTTACAGAGCCTTAATCGCGACCAGCGTTCATCACGGAAAAACGAAATGGCACAGATCGACGCCGTGTTGTTCTTGTACCACCAGGATTAAATATGTGAAGGAAACTGTACAAGTATTCATAGTCTGATAAAGGAATTAAAATCTTATTTTTATTTTAAGTTTTAAAACGTTTTCTTAATGACTGTTATCATCGTCTGTTACACCTATGATGCCAGTAATCAGTACTACGCAAGACCAAAGGCGGATCCAGGAGTAATTCTCGGGATCAGGGCTCGGGATGAGCTTGGGTTCGCCCAAGCAAAACCCAATCTGATATCTAAGTAGGGTTTTACTTGGGTTAGCCAAATAATATCCGAAATTAGGTCAACTGGGAATAAACCTGAGATAAACCAAACTTGAGTTTATTTCCAGGTATCTTGGGGTGAACCCAATGAAAGTTGGGACACCTTGGGCTGCACCCAAGCAGAACCCAAGCAGCTTAGGCGTGTCATCGGTAACTTAGGATAACCCAAGCTGAAGCCACGTTAGCCCAAGTACAGACCCAAGCAAAATGCTGGCTGGGTCCTTTCAGGGCGTAGCAAGGGAGGGGGTGAAGGGGGCCGTCGCCCTCTTCCCCTTAAGGGAAAGATAAAAATGGAGGTGCCGGAGTGCCCTCAATTTTTCCCCATTTTTCCTTTCAAGGCCTCCTTGATCCCTTTGAGAGCTTACAGGATCCTCAAATATGGTTCCTGAAACCCTTGGCGGGCCCTCCATGTTGCAAGGGGAGGCCCGTAGGAGAAATCTTGAAGATAAAACTGGCCCTTGATGCTGCAGGAGGCCCCCTGGCGCTATAGGAGACCCCCTTGATACTATAGGAAACCCTTTGAAGCTGTTGGAGGCATCCCTTGCGCTGTTAAAGGCCCCTTGTGTTACAGGAGGCCCTTGCAAATGATAAGGCCCCTTTTTAGGTTATGAGAGGCCACCTCAGCACTTTTTGTTGGAAGTCCCTTTGGGCTGAGGAGGCCCCCTTGGGGTGAAGTGCTCCTTGGCCGATTCCCGGCTACGTGCCTTTTACATGACGTTTTTAGCAAAACTGTTAATGTAGATCAGCCAGTAGCTTTACCTTGTGGTTCACAACCAGTGCAGAGGTCGTTTTACATTCTCTCTGCCGAGTTAGTTATCGCACTGAGAACAGAGTGGTGGGAAACGTAACAATGGTTTCATTCAAGCACCACTTTTCACTCATTCCATTTACTCATGCATCCATACACCACAACGCCGAGGTCGCGGCCGCGGCCGAGGTCCGGGTAAGAACGCCTAAGACGGGGGTCGTGCTGACCAGGTGTGCAGCAGAGGACGGACGGGGGCCTGATGGACTCATCCACCACTGAAGATCGCGCCGGCGGAGCCAGCAGGGACGCCGCGCGGACGGTCTCGTTGTCCGGGCGACGCTGAGGGCGTAGGCCGTGCCCGCGGCCTCAGGGCCGCCGACGCTGTCGATCGCGGGCCGGCCAGGCCGCCGCTGGCCGCCGAGCGGCGGCCGGCTCTGCCGTCGAAACCGATAGGCTTCGATCCGCGCGGATGATCCGGCTGCGCGTCGCCGCGGAGCGCGTTCGGAGCGAATGCATCGGCGACTCGGCTCCGAGCCGCAGCATTACAGGGGATCAGTCCGTCCCCGGCCAACGCCGCGCCGCCGCTTCTGGAAACGGCGCCGCCCGGTGGCCGCATCGGCTGATGCGAAGACGAGCCGGTTAATGCATGTGTCCCGGCGTCATATTCCAGCCACCGTAAAACATCCCGGACGTTCGTGGCCGGAATGATCGCCTTCCGTCGAATGCCAAATCGGATAAAAAACGCTTAGAACGATTTGTACGAATTTGTCTGGTCGAAGTATTGAACAAGTTCTTGAATATGTGATGCGGCTCAAATGGTTGTAAATTACCCTGTTAACCCGTTCCCGACAGGGGAGGGGCAGTTGACCCCCCTGAGGTTTTTCTAGAACTGCGAGAGAAAAACAAACACAGAGTCATGAAACTTTGTGTACCTTTTACTTGACCATTTTTACATCTTGTGTCAAAATTTTGACCTCAGGTCAAGTCAGATGTCTGACCTAGGTCAAGTCAAACGTATCTTTTCCAAAGAAGTTTAGCGCCCTGTAACTTTTTTAGGAAACAAAATATCACAATAATACTTCCGGGGATTAGTCTTCTTGACAGATGCAACAAATCTGCTATCTCAGATTTTTCGGAATTCTCTGGGTCATCGACCTAAGGTCAAGACAATTTTTAAGACATGTCGTCGGTTTTTTCGGAAATTGACGAGTTTCTCAAACATTTTT
>CP099843.1:6079258-6223029 GCA_030062745.1 Capitulum mitella
AAACCTTGATCGGTGCCGGTAAACGATACCTCGCAGCGAAGCGCTTTGTTGTCATCAGAGAGCGGTCGAATCAGACAGACACGTCAGAAGAGTAGCGCGCTGGTCCCTGGACTGTGGCGTGGTGACCAGAGATTTAGTACTCGGGTGTGTTCCGTCAGCATTCGGATCGCACGGAGTGACATTCTGTGACATTCTGTGACAGTGACATTCTGAACTGAGCTAAAATGAGTAATCCAGGACCATCAACAAGACAGAGGACGAAACACCCTCTGATGCAAACAGGCCCGGACGCTCGTCCCATAAACCAGCTACCGTGGAAAAGAGAAGTGGATGCCTTTTACGTGAAGACACGGAGTGAAACGACAACGCCTTCTGGAAAGACGCGGACAAAACGAGAAATAGCAAAAGCAGTCAAGGACGCCATAGTAGACATCTGGGACAAAGCCAGTCTTATTACGTGGATACCAGTGGGCGACGGAGAGGCGTCCCAAATGGGTGATACGTCGGCTAAGACCGAGAGAGAGATGTCAAATGTTATTTCGGAGAACAGGATAACTCAGAACGTAGAAAGACTGGCCATAACGGGGAGAACCTCATGAAATGGTCTTCGAAACGCGAACGGGGCAAGGGTCGAAAGTTCGTGAATATACAGCGAGAGTACGATGGCTTATTTGGCATCATGTGGTGCCGATGCGATCTTGCTGATGTCCCCTGTGGCACGTGCCCAGCTTCTAAAAGGGTGCAAGCTCAAGAAGTAGCTTTCCTCAAAGACCAGCGAGGAGAGAAAAAGCTCCACATAGGCGGCGCTGACCGGAAGACAACTGAGGAAAATGTCCGAAGGCAGAAGAGAAGGGGGAAAAGAATGAAACTAGCGGGAGAGACAGAAGAGGGACAGGCAGCACGATGCTGAGGAAAGGCAACTGACCGAAGGGGATGCAGATGACAACGATGATAGCAGTGAAAAGTGTCAGACGGGTGATACGGAGGCAGCTGATACAAGCCGCTCTTATTCACCTAGTTCCGATGATGACGCGGACGATGTCGCCGTACAGAACCGACATCAGCTTCCGAATTTTTCGCGGATGTGTCATCGGTACGGTATCTCTGATCGCTCCACGGCTTGCTTGCTGAACGCAGCTTTGGTTGATTATGGGATAATCACAGAGCACAACAAGGCTGAGCTGACAGACCGCAGCAAAATCCAGCGGCAGAGAGACAAATGGGGTAAAGAAGAGGTGGTTGAAAGCTCATTGCAAAACCGACGTGACCGCTTAGCAGGATTCTATTACGACGGTAGGGAGGACAAGACGCTGCAGAAAGTTGGTAAGAAATTGACGTTTGCCAAAGAACTGCACGAGCTAGTGGTTGCTGAGTCCGGCCATCGGTATGTCGATCACGTGTCTCCAAATAGCGGAAGTGCTGCAGATATCGCGAAGGAGTTGCTGGACGTGATATGGGACAACGATGCGCATCCAGTGGTGCTTGGATCAGACGGCATAGCGGTAAATATCGGCCGCAACAGTGGTGTGAACAGGCGAATCGAACTGGGTGTAGGCCGTCCGCTCCAGCAAGCTATATGCGGCATCCACATCAACGAACTGACGCTGAGACATGTGTTCAAGGATGCTGATGGTGGAACGAGTGGTCCAGCATCCTTCCACGGACCAGCTGGCAAAGCCTTTCAGAGAGATCTGACCACACTGCCTTTGGCTAAGTTTGAGCCATCGCTAGTTCCTTCAATTCCGGTAGAAGTTCGAAATGAGATGAGCAAAGATCAGCAATACCTGCATGACATGAGTAGGGCCGTCCAGGCAGGACCAGAAGGTGTTACCCAGTGTTTGTTGGCCTTAGAACCAGGGGCCATCCATCAAGCCCGTTGGGTTACACTTGCAAATAGAGTACTCAGACTGTACCTGTCCACAGAGGCTCCAGCACTAGCGCTTGTACGGCAAGTACATTTTATACTAAACCAGTACGGCCCCGGATGGTTCAGGTACAGACTTCATTCAAATATCAGCGACGGATTGAAGAACCTGTTCTTTCTGATATCGCTGTCAAGAAAGCTGCCGGAGAGAGGCCGTAACATCACGCAAAAGGTGCTTCAGCGCAACTGGTTCTGGGCCCACAGTGAGCATGTCCTGATCGCCATGCTGGCCGACGATCAGCAGGAGAACAGGATGCTGGCGGTAGAGCGCATAAGGAGATGTCGAACCAGAAGATGCCAGGACCAGGATCCAGATGGCATACGCCAGTTCGTTATCCCTGACATCAGCTTCCATACCGAGGAGTACCACCACATGATTGACTGGCAAGGTACAACGGAGCCACCTTTGGTCATGGAAATGTCAGACGAGACCATAGCGGCTGTTGTGGAAGCACCAATGGACTTCAGTGACTTTCCCTGCCACTCCCAAGGGGTCGAACGATGGGTGAAAGAAGTCACACAAACGGCAGAGAAGAAGGCGGGACACAGTGGACGTCATGCACTGATACTGGCAAAAGCCCGGTCCAGGACTGATCTGCCAGTGATGGACACGAGGAGGGACTTCTATGACGGGCTTCGAGTGACAAGTGACCGCTGAGGCTGGTTTATTAGTGTCAGTGGAGTTTGTTGTGGAATGTCATTCATCACAAATAAATAGTCCTGGTTTAACGTTGTGTCTGGGATGGCATTTCATGAATGGTGAAGATAATAATGATGATGATGATGATGACGATGATGATGATGGTGATGACGATGACAATTATGATATGTTTCGATGGTTGCCGACATGACGCAAACAGCGTTTGTTCGGTGCATGCGCTAAACGCCGAAAATTATCACTCACAGGATTCACATAGACTTATGAAGGGTTACCTTCTTGTGCACAATGTTTAGAGCAATGGAGACTTCAACGCCTAGAAGGCGTATTCCTGGTCCCAAAAATGCTTCGTGCGCCCTATCTAAAATATTTTAAATATTTTTTTGGCCCTCATTTTTCTTGTTTTCACATTCACGCGCACGCGTTTTGACCCCTAAGAAGTTGATTTATTTTTTTCGATCCACCCTAGTAAGCATTACGCCATGCAAATGTGGGTGGCATTAGCAATAGGCTGCCGTACCATTGTCCTGAACTTCTGTATGTTCAGTGGAAATGCACACCCAATGAAAATATTTTTTACCTCTCCACGAGCATTATGACCTCAGATTCTGCTTAAATGCGAAGCTTAGTATTCTAGGCACAGGCTTCTCACTTCTCATAACTCCAGAAATCCACGTAGTTGGCACGCCATATTGGCAGCAAAAGATGTGCAATGAAAAAATAGCCCGACCCCAGACGTTTTGTGCCTTGTAAACATTACAACTTCGCCAAAATAATCGCATGAAGCGATCGAGATACCCACCGCCTCCACAACTAACCAGATCTCGAAGCATGGAGCATCTTTTCGAGACAGATCAACGTCAGCCCCCAAGGATCGACGGTTCAGAAGGCTTCGTGAAATATGACGTAACCGAAAGATTAACTAAACGCAGCAGTCTCGAAACTCGAAATACATAGGTTAACACTGGCAATGAAACGGAACAGGGAGGTGGACTGGGACCGAGCAAGGACAGGCATGAGTGTCTGGAAGGGGCAAGAGCGGGTCCAGGATTTCGATAGGGGGGAAATGGGGGCTCCTCTCCCGGCCTTGGTCGGGAGGGGAGCGTTTTGTTGCGTTTTGTTTCCCTACAAAGTGGCCGAAATATGACAAGAGCGGTGGGATTTTAGGCGGGTGCATCCCTCCTTCTACTTGAAATGTCATTTCTGTTGCCTAGGAGCCCCTCTGCTCCGTCGTAACTTATTGAGACTTTTGTTAGCTTTTTGGTGGAATATTGGCCTCTGGGGAACATACTGCCGTCTCATGGGCCTCTGACAGTTACAGAAGACCTTTTGGCGGTTTTGGGGCCCCTGCGCAGTGTCATGGGCCCCCTGAACGTCTCCGGTAGTCTCCATGGCTGCATCAAGTGTCTCCCTCTGTTACATCGGGTATATCTAGCAGTTTTAAGTCTTTCAAACCGTATCAGGGGCCTATGTTTGAGCTTCAGGGGCCTCACTGGCAGTCTCAGGGGATCTTTGCAGTACCAGAAGCCCGTGTAACACAGTCAAGGGCAGAGACGCAGCCAGCCTAAAATTTCGGAGGGTCCTCGTCCAGCGGCGACCACCTCACTTCATGTGGTCCCCATGGGCAAAAACATTTAAACATAAAGTTTCACAAGAGGCTCGCAGAGGAATACAGCCGACCCAAATTTTGGGAGTTGCATGGCCGATGGTGAGCCCGTATCTTATGACTGCGACCTCAGAATAAAACAGGTCGTGAAAATTTTACGACACTTGCGGTTCCTAAACGTCATTAGTTACAACCAGCAAGCTCTTCTCTGACTGTCGATGATTGCACCAAAAACGTTTTTTTACCGGGGGCCTCCACAATTCTCAGGGTGCTCCTCCGCAGGACGTCAGTAGGCTCCTCTACACGCCAGGGGCCTCTCCACAGGCCGTAAACGAATCCCTCTACAGGCCGGCAGGGGCCTACAGATGGGGCCCGTCAGAAAGGGCCCTCTCATGCCGACAGGGACCAGCTACAGGCAACCAGAAGGCCCTTTCCGACCGGCAGGGGGCCCTTGCAGGCTGGCAGGGCCCCGTAAAACTGCAGAGGGTCTCTCCACAGGCTAGCAGGGACCCGAAGGCTGGCAGGTGCTCACAGGCCGCTAGGGAGCCTTACAGACTGGCAGTCCTTAAAGGCTGTCACCGGCCTCGCACAGGCTGGCAGGGATACTACAGACCGACAGTGGGTCCCCTACAGGTCAATAGGGGTCCCTCTATGGGTTTGGACCTCTTTAAACAGTCTTATGAACCCTTTGTCGTGTTGAGATCCCTCTTGCGTTCCCAGGGACTCGGGGCTCGTATGCCATTCCAGGGGCCCCTCTGCCGTCATACAGGCTCAGTCCTCATCTTGGCTGTCTCAGGAGCCCTGGAATCTGTAAGGGCCTTGTAAGCCCCTGTAAGGACCCCTTTTGGCGGTCTCAGGGGAAATCTGCCATGTTGGGGCCCTGTTATGGTCTCAAGGACCCTTTGGGAGTTTCAGGGGCCGTTCCATGCATCTCAGGGGTTGTCTAACCCCCCCCCCCCGAGGCTCCCTGACTGCATCAAAACTTTTTTATCTTCTTATGAAGAACTTTTTCACAGACCCCATAAAACTCAAATTGAGCCCCTTCGGGACCCATTTGAGTCTAAGACGGACCCCTCAGGGGCCAGCCCCAGAGGCGCCCCTTCTCGATTGGTTATTGGAGCTTAGGGGCGCACCGACTTCAAGGTCTTTTGTGGATGTTCTTTCGCTCTTGAGTTTTAAGAGAAAAAATGGCAAACGCGAGTGATTAGAGCTATTGGGTGCATGGAGTTGGCCGAAAGGCAAGCTAAAAAGCAGTAGTGCTTATTATTCGATACGAGCTGTTATCCTTCAGTGCTATATGAACAGCGCACGACTGGCCCCTAAACCCAGGAAGCTGCGGCTGCGCGTGTAGGGCGTGCAAATCTAGAATGTCAGCCGGGGGCTTCCCGTCACACGAGCAGTCCGTCGCAGACAAACGGCAGAGTCAGAGTCATAGGAGTCATATGCTGTCGAGATTGGTCTTATGGTTACTTCCAATTGAAGTCGGAGTTCACTCCCGAATGAGTCGACCTCTGGCTTGTGAAACTGAAATAGACTCCTTCGAAAATTTGCGTGGGTTGGAGTCGGAGTTTGGTCAACGGTATTGGCTTCAAACATGGGCGAGTCAAATGAAAGAAAAATGCGAGTAAAAAAAAAATCCCCTGTTCTGATGTCTCCTTTGGGTACGTTCAGCATATGTAACGCTTCACGTTTGCCTTCTCGTTATCCAAATTCATGTTCAATGAAGGTCATTGTAGATCACAGCGTGGTTCATATAGCTACCCGTTGCCACTGGAATCGACCCCATTTGAATCGTTTCGTAAACCAGGCGACGTCGCCTTGAGTCGGAGCCGGGATCGAGTGAAAATTGGGTTAAGCTGTTCAGAGTCAGAGCAGGGATCAAACCAATGCGTTGTGAATCCGGAGCGGTCTGGCCCAAGCAAAGGACCCGAACGCACACCTTGACTTGGGCTCCAGGACTGGGGTCTCGGACTCCTGTAATGCAAAGGTGGACTAGTGTCTCGAACTTGGACTCAGGCGATGGATCTTGGACTCTGATCTCGGTCTCGGACTTGACCTTGATCTCGGACCTGTAGCTTTATCCTGAACTCAGATCTCAGACTGGCATTTATTTATACTGTGACCTACGAGGGTGGGCTGAAAAGTTCATAGGCTGACTCGGAAGGAGTTATGCCACAGCAGTGAAACTTGGTATGCATTAATTTCAACCTTTTGTGATACTAACGGCATTGTTTCTTTCAGATCAACTGACGATGATTGAGTGATTCAAGATTTTGAAAAGTAGAACCAGAGACATTTTGTGACTATGGATAAAATTTGGCACCGTGGTGTTCTCAAATATCTGCAGAAAAAGGGGTTAACCCCCAAGGACATTCACGCCGACATGGTTGCTACATTAGGGGATGATGCTCCAGCTTTATCAATTGTGCAAAAGTGGGCAGGTGAATTCAAGAGGGATAGGGAGAGCCTTGAAGATGACCCAAGGTCCGGACGTCCTGCCACAGCAACCACCCAAGAAAACATCGACCGTGTTCATCACATGGTGATGGATGACAGACGTTTAACTGTTAATCAGATAGCTAATACCGTAGCTATCTCCCGTGAACGAGTAGAGAATATTCTGCGCAAAGAACTAGGCATGTCAAAGGTTTCCGCTCGGTGGGTGCCACGCCTTTTGACGCCTGACCAAAAGCACACCAGGCTGGTCATGTCGCAGGAAAACTTGGCACTTTTTGAAGTAGATCCAACCAGTTTTCTTGAACGTTTCCTCACCCAAGATGAGTGTTGGGTCCACCACTTCGAGCCAGAGACCAAACGGCAGTCGATGCAGTGGAAACACCCCCCTTCTCCCGCTCCAGAGAAGGCCTAGGTGGTGTCGTCGGCAGGGGAGGTGATGGCCTTCGTCTTCTGGGAGGCAAAGGGCATTGTGTTCATTGATTACCCTCAGAAAGGACAAACTATCAACGGAGAATACTATGCCAACTTGCTGAGGCAGCTGCGAAAGGCTGTCAAGTCAAAACGGCCTGGAAAACTGACGAAGGGGATCCTGTTTCACTAGGACAATGCTCCTGCTCACAAGTCGGTGTTTGCAATGGCTGCTGTGCGTGACTGTGGCTTTCAACTGGTTGATCACTCCCATATTCTCCTGATTTGGCGCCATCTGACTATTTTCTGTTCCCAAACATGAAAAAACACTTGGCTGGGAAGCAGTACCGGACTAATAATGAGGTTATATCTGCTGTTGAGGATTTTTTAGCGATCAGGATGAGAGCTCCTATACCACCGGGATCCAAGCGCTGCAACACCGCTGGAAGGAGTGTGTGGATCGCAGGGGAGACTACGTTGAAAAATAAACCATTTATGGTCTTATTCGACCAGTGCATCATTGTGAGCCTATGAACTTTTCAGCTCACCCTCGTATACCTACGTTAAATTACTGACGTTAAGGCGGGCCAAAAAGTGTCCATGAGCAATTACGTGTCTCCTCTGAGGAAGACGACTAAGTATGTGATTTGCGTTTCAAGGAAAGGCAGGGGACCCGATGCTCTTTTCCATCAACACTGCAGCACTTTTATGATTTTAGTGCCATTTATCGTGGATTGTACACTTGCGTACATACAATGCATTGTTATTGTCGTCTGGATCGAAATGATGCCTTTTCGTCAGAACTATCCATATATATAAATATCCGTATATATATATATATATATATATATATATATATCCATATATATAAACCATCCATATATATGAACAGTACTTTGCAACGAGCGAGGCCGCAGGCCTAGTGAGTCGAGCGAGCGGAGCCGCAGTTCGCAGGCCACGTGCCAGCAATCGCTCGGAATTTTCAACTCTTACGCGCTGGTGCTAGAGCCTGCCGGCCGGCTGCCATCGGGACCTGAAGCGAATTTCGAACGTGAAGGTCGTGATCGACGTGAAGTTCGTGATCAGAGTTCACGATCAAATTCTAGCCACCGCCGAGGACAACGTAGACCTCAGAGTCGTGGAGTTCTTTTGCAATCGTAAACCTCGTCCACCTCTTAATACACAAACTACGCTTTGGTTTATCATTCAGGTTTACAGGAGAGGGGCTGATGATACAGGGATTTTGTTCTCTTCCTTTCCACCTATGTGCAATGGCTGAACTTGCTTGTGAAGGTTCAGATGTACTTAACAGACCCTAGATGGCGTATAATGGCACTGTTATAAACCTTTGGGTCTTTCTTCGTATGTGTTCGTTGCTAGCTGACCCGCCTAATTATGGAGGGTCGGAATAAATACGTATGTGTTCGTTGACAGCTGACCCGCCTACTTATGAAGAGTCGGAATAAATAAAGGACCCTAGGTTGCGTCCATTTACTTTGGTGTAAATGATGTATTTTTGTATTTTCTTGGTTCATACTGGTGTCTGGAGTTGAGAGGCTTATTTTTGACTGGCACGTGCTTTAGTAGTTTCAATTTCGTTGCTTGATTCCTACCATTCCTGAAGATGGCGTGGTGCCGAAATGTCGAGTCCATGCTAATATGGATATCTTTTAAACCCAAGTTGCTTCCGTCATAAAGAAGGCTGTTCCGGGGCGGATCCAGCGGCGCGGTCTGAGAGAGGGTGGAGGGGCGAACCAGAATTTCTTAGGTGTGGAAGGTAGGTCAACGAGCGGGAAGGGGAAAGACTCTTGCCGTGGGTTTTCGGAGTTTCCAGCGACTGCAAACTCTAGTTGCACAGTACAAGTTGTTTTTTTTTGTGGGGGCCAAATGCCAGTTTGTCCCCTCCCCTATTCACAGTTTGGGGGCATGGCCGAGATTCCCCCTGGATCCGCCACTGGACTGTTATGGCGCTTCTCCATCACCTCTGATTTGGTGTAATCATCTCAGCAGCTCACATCTTGATGCACTGGCAAACGTCGAAGTGCGACGGAGAACAAACATGTTTACATACGTAGTCACCACCTGGTCATGACTAGACCTCCTGTCGTACCACGACTCTTAGCCATTCAAGATGTCCAGATTGACAGATCTTCACTCAGTCATGACAGGAGTCTTCAGTCTTATCTGGGCTCTCCTTCATTTTATATCCTGAACTTATTGTGTCCCCTCTCGGCCACAACAAAGGCCTCCCTCTAGTGAGGTGACCAGTGAATGTCCCTGTCGTGGCAGGGACATTCACTGGTCAGCGTAGCGGCCGCACGGCTTACCACAATTCCCAGTTATGTACGATACACATTTCTCATGCTACTAGGGTCTCCTTTCGATCCTGATGGGCTTCCCCTGTTGTACCATGGCTTTCTACCATCGCAATTTGCTAAATGACTGAGCCTTTCTCTCGATCGCGACAGGGACCGCCTGTTATTATTGAACGGGGCATGGGTGAAACCACCGGGGGTGAGCTGGGGACATGTCCCCTCCAATTTTGGCAAAACGGTTTTTCGCCACCTTCCAGATTTTGGTCCGAAAGCGAGCACTTTTTGCACTTCTCGTTAAAAAACAAGATGTTGGGCCAGTGATCCCGCAGATATTGATTTCCCCTCCTCAATATCCTGGACAGGGCTGCACCCATGGAAAGGGGCTCTTATAACACTGCTCGCCGCCATCTTTACCCATGAAATGCTGGAACTCCTTCTCATTCATGACAGACGATTCTTGCAGTCAGCGACAGTTAACGACAATTAGCGACTCAGCCTGGATGACTCAAGCGCGGATGCAGGGGGGGGGCATGGGGGCGATGGCCACCCTCCTGAGGCCTAAGAAGAGGCCCCATGAGAGGCCCCGAAGGGGCCCTCTCGTGCCGGCCCGGAAGGGGCTCGTTTCAAAATCAAACGAGGCCCCGAAGAAGCCCATATGAGCTTTGCGGGGTTTGTAAAAACGTGGCGGGTTCTTGATGCTGAGAGCCCTGAGACGCTTAGAAGGGGCCAGAAAAACAATCAGGGGTCCTAGGGACCACAGAAGACAGACTGGGACCTCTGAAATGTCTGAAGAGGGCCCGCCGCCACCGAGGTAATACAAAATTACTCTTATAAGAACCGAAGCTATCGCTAAAATGTTTTAAGAACGGCAGACAGGAGAAGACAGAAGATGAAATATATAGATCCAAGCATATAGAGGGGCCCCTGTAGGTCTGAAGGGGCCCCTGTCGGCCTGTTGGGAGCCCCTGCCTTCCCATGGAAGTACCCTGCCAGCTTGTATGGGTCCCCTGCCGGTCTGTAGGGGGCCCCTTGCTGGCCTATAGGGCCCCTGCCAGCCTATGAAGGCCCCTGCCGGCCTCTAGGGGCCCGGCCGGTCTGTAGGGGATCCTGCCGGCCTGTAGGGTCCCCTGCCAGCCTGTAGGACCTCCTGCTGGCCTGAAAGGACCCCGTGCTGGCTAACAAGGGGCCCCTAGGGTGCTGTCGGCCTGCAGGGACCACCGCCGTCCTGTAGGGGCCCGTTGTCACCTGCCGGCCTGTAGGAGCCCCTACGGCCCGTGGGGCTCCTGGCAACCTTCGGAGGGCCCCTCCTGTCTAGGGGTCCACATGAGGTAAGGGGCCCACCTCTGGGCGAGGACCCTCAAATTTGTGCCTGGCTGCGCCCCTGGAAGGACCCCTAAAGCCACCGCAGGGCAGATTTCCCCTGATTCTGCCGGAATGGTCACAGGGCCCCTGAGACGGCCAAGATGAGGAATGAGTCCCTAGGACAGCATAGGGGACCCTGGAGTGCCATAGCGGCCCTGATTAGGTTCCACGGACCTATATGAAAAGATAAAGGTTCCTGATGCCATTAGAAGGCCCCCGTGAGTGTTTATGAGACCTTGGGACGGTAAGATGGCCCTTCCGATGGATGCAAAGGCCCCTGAAGCTCTTTAAGGGTCCCGGGGCCGCAAGAGGGGCCCCAACACGACGGGGCCCATGAGACCGTTAAAAGTGCCAGAGAGGCCCATGAGGCGGCAAGAAATTGGAGGGTGCCTAACACGACATAAGGAGACCCTGACCAGCCAGAGGGACCCCCTGAACAGGGATTCATCACTGACCTCAACCTCGAGATGGGCTTGAATGGGTTATATTGTTTTTTTTTTTTAATCTGAGAGGTTCTTGATGCAGTCAGGGAGACTCAGAAGGTCAGGTGGGTCCTGAGACGGCAGGATAGGCCCCTACACGGCAGATGGCCCCTGAGACCGCTGAAGAGGTCGGAGAGTCCCTGCGAGGCAAAGACGATAAGAGGACCTCTTGGGCGGCATGGGGTCTTTGACCGGTCAGAGCCCCGAGTGTGCTAGGCGGGCTCTTGGCATAGAAATGGTCCGCCTGAGACTGCTGGTGAGGCCACGACTGCCAGATATACCCCATTTAACAAAGGAAGACCCCTGATACTGCCATGGATACTACCGGAGGTGTCCAGGGGCCCATGACACCGCATAGGGGCTCGGAAATCGCCAAAAGATCTTTCGTAACTGCCAGAAGGCCCATGAGACGCCAATAATGGTCCCCAGAGACGACAAAGGGAGCACCTAGGAGAACAGGGGGTCCACTGAGACTGCTAGAGAGGACCTTTGGGGACTTTTGAGACCGCTCATTAGCAGTCTCTAGCAGGGACCACTGAGATGACCAGTGAGGCCCATGAAACTACTATGCCTCGAGACGTCCAGACAGTTCCTGAAACGGCCAAAGGACCTAAGGCGCTGCCAGGGGCGCCTCTGTCACGGCAGAGAGAGGCTTACGGAGAGCCCTTGTTACCGCCTGAGGGACTTCCTAAAAAGGGCAAAATTCCCCAGGGACGACAGCAGGAAGCCTGAGATGGTTTAAGTTTCCTTGAAGCTACCAGATGGGTCCTGCCCGAAGTGTCTGTAAAAGGAACTTGAGACCACTTAAGTGCACTGACACGGCAGACGATCCAAAACCACCAAGAAGCTGGCAAAATGGCCTCCAGAGGCTACGAGGGGGCAGAGGGGTTCCTGGATAACAGAAAAGATATTTCAAGTAGAACGAGGGACGCACCCGTCTATAATCCCACCGCTGTTGTCTTATTTCGGCCACTTTGCAGGGGAACAAAACGCAACACTTTTTCAAATGAGTTGACGTGCTTGGGTTTTGCCGCTTACTTTATTTAACAAAATAGCAGAATTATATCAGATATTTTATCCAGGACCCTAACAGACCAACTTTTTTATATCTGAAGAACAAAAAAAAAATGGGGACCCAGGCCGGGAGCGGAGCCCGCATTTCCCCCCCTGTCGAAATTCCGGATCCGCCATTGACCCTTCCAGATATTCATACCTGTCCTTGTTCGGTCCCAGTCCACCTTTCTGTCCCGTTTCATTGCCATTGTTAACCTGTTTCGAGTTTCGAGACTGCTGCGTTTAGTTAATCGTTCAGTGGCGTCATGTTTCACGAGGCCTTCTGAACCGTCGATCCTTGGGGCTGACGTTGATCAGTCTCGTAAAGATGCTCCGTGGTTCCAGATCTTGGTAGTTGTGGAGGCGGTTGGTACCTCGATCGCTTCAGGCGGTTATTTTGGCGAAGTTGTAAGGTTTACAAGACACAAAGCGCCTTGGATTGGGCTATTTTTCATTGCGCATCTTTTGGTGCCAATATGGCTTGCCGACTACGCGGATTTCTGGAGTTATGACAAAAGTTTTTGTCAGCATAGTTTTTACCAAAGCGCCAACCGTCGGCCCTGTGACATCGCCCACGGCCGATACACAAAAGCTCTTTTGATGTTTCTGTAAGTTATGCGTTGCAACAGAAACAGTGTTGAATTTCTATATGTTGCTTCGAATTTCCTGGAGACGATGAAACTAGATACCTCGTCGACAGGCGCGGACACAAAGAAGGGTTGGTAGGGACTATCGTCCCTCCCTCCGAGCCTGAGAAGGGGCCTCTCTTGGGCTGGCTCCAAAGGGGTTCATCTCGGACTCAAAAAGGCTTCAGAGGGGCCTCGTATGAGCTTCCCGGGGTCTCTGTGAGAACGTGGCGGGTTCTTGATGCAGTCGGGACCTCTGGGAGGTTTCCCAGACAGCAGTCCCAAATGGGACCCATATAGGCTAGATGTGTGGGTCAAGTAGGCTTATATGGGCATGGGCTGCAGGTTGGCTGGTATCTGGGCTCCATATGGAACCCAGATGGGCTCCCCATATGCTGTCATGTTCTTTTGACACGCTTGGACTATTTGCGATTTGTCCTCCATCGTTGCGTACTACGCGAATAATCTTCAGAAGTATCAAAAATGGAATGAATACTAATGTGGGCTCCATATGGCCTACACGTGAGCCAGGTGGGCTCATGTCAACATGGGTTGCAGGAGGGCTTGTATCTGGACCCCATATGGGGCCCACACGGGCTCCCCATATGCCATGATTCTTTTGATAAGCCTCGATTATTTTCGATTTGTGCTCCCTCGTTGCGTAGAACCCGATTATTCTTCACAAATGCCAAAAAACAAATGAATGCAAATGTGGGCTCCATATGAATAACTTGCGGGCCAACTGGACTCATGCTGACTTGGGATGCAGGTTGGCTGGTATTTGGGCCCTAATGGGACCCAGATGGGCCATTTCGCATGCAGTGGCATACCCAGGGTTTCTTCTACACGGCTGGTCAAGCCCGAAGCTTTCAGTTGATTTAGTGCACAAGGCCGATTTTCCCGTTTTCTTTTCTATGTTAAAAAGTACAGTTTGCGTCCCAGGGGGTCTGGTCCTCCAGGCGCCCTCCCCCTGTGCGCGATTGTTCTCAGATATGGATAGATGGCGTCGGTAACGCAGTTCGTGACAAAGCATTTCATTGGCAAATATTTATTTCCTACTCATAAATGGGAAGTGGTAAAACCGTATGACTTATATTTGTACATTGTTTGGTTGTACACCAATCATAGTGTAGAAGTATCGCATTATTTAAAGCCTGGCCCAACATGCTATAATCTGTAACTATTTGGCAGCCATTTTCAAGAACCTTTCCAGTTTCATAACTGCGCGTCGCTGTGGAATTTCGTTCTTACTGTGGATCAGGTGCGTGTTGCGTTCAACGGGAACAATTCCCGTTCCATCCGAACTCGCACCGTAAAGTATTATTTCAGTGGCAAGCTACCGTTATTATGCGACAGTGCGGTAGAATTCGCACGGAAATTCCCCAGTGACGAGGCACATACGGCGTAGAATAGAATCATATATTACTCACTTGTATGGCTTGATGAGACAGACTTCCGGAAACACGTATAACGGATATATATATATATATATATATATATATATATATATATATATATATATACACGTGTGTATGCATGTATATGCACACACACACATATATATGTGTGTGTGTGTCTATATACATACAGACACACACACACATACATTGTTCCCGATTCTTAGTAAATACCTAAAATCCGCCAAAATATAAGTACATTGAAACGTCACGGTAATAAAATGTCACAGACAGTAGCAGAGAGTTTCTATCCATTTCTTGCCGGGGAGTTTGCAGTAACTTACATAAAAAACGGTACAAGGAAGGCAAAATGTCGAGAGAGTTGAAAATAAGTAAAATTTTTAACGTAAAGAGCGGAACAACGCCACCTAATTTCAATTCTCTATTATCTAATTTATCTATATCTATATCTATATCTATATCTATATCTATATCTATATCTATATCTAATCTCTATAATCTAACATCTACTCCGCTCACTGCACTGGAGAGGTCGAGTAGTCGTTGGTTGTGTGAGTACCTACTGTGACGAGCCATTCTGAAATAGGCTGGGCTGAATTTGAAATTTTAATTTCTTAGCCAGGATTAGTAAAATGCGTGAACGGTCACTATGGTCTGAAATGCCTAGCTAGGTATCTATGCGCATGATTTAGGCCCATCTGCAGTTCTTACGTTAATATTTGGATAACCACGAGGTGCTTGAAGATTAGCGTTATACTCGTACATTCATAGATATTCCCCACATTGTGAGGAATAATGCGCTCGGCCATTTATTCTCCATTTTAGGTACCTGTGGAGGAACTTGCGGCTGCTACCTACCTGTGCACCAAATTCCCACATACACCAAGTGTTTCACATTTTTATATAATGCCCAAACAGTGGATATTGGTGCACATTGACTGTGTGCTACTTTTCAAGTATGTGAATATGAATAGTTGATCACAGATTCAATGTATGCACTGTTTTGACCCTAAGGACATCATATGGATTACGTTCTTTACGTTTACTTTGAGGACATTTAGTCACGTTTACGCTTTATTATGTTACCGTGAGGACGTTTAGTCATGGGGATTACGTTTATACCAGTTACAATAGACTTGAATAGCGAGCGCTGGATCTGTGCTTTGTTGTTTGTATGCTTGTATGTGTTTTTATTTGTGTGTTTGCTGAGTGTCTTTTTTAACATGTCTTCCTTTTAACTTTGACGCGACATTCGGAAGAACCATTTTAACCCCCCCCCGATTGGGGGGGCGGTTGACCGCTCCCCCCTGGGGTTTTTCCGACACTGCGAGAGAACGAATGAACGCAGCGCCACGAAACCTGGTGTACCTTTAGCTTGACCATTTTTACACCTTGTAGCCAATTTTTGATCTCAGGTCAACTGAGATATTTGATCTAGGTCAGGTCAAATGGACCTGGGAAAAATAACCTCACAATAAAGCTTTTACGGCTTAGAGATTTTGGATAAGTGCAACATATCTGCTATCTCGGATTTTTCGGGAATGGAAGGGTCACTGACCTAAGGTCAAGCCCATTTTCAACATAAGTCAACTGAGGGGGACGGTCAACCGACCCCTCCCCTCAGTCGAGCGTGCACGGCACCGACCCACGGTCGTGCGCGGGTTAACAAGGGAGTATGTTTACTGTCAGCACAGACGTACAACAGTGGTAGTATGTGTGCGTCACGAAATCGGGTCACTTCTGCCTTTTCTCTGGACGCGATGGACCACATTGTAGAACAGGGTAACAACTGTGTCATGGTGCATACTCTGTGTTTTCAGGGGCAGTAAAGCGAAATGCGGAGTGCTGGGAAGTATCAGAAACGAGGTGGAACGCCCTGTGGGAAAGTGGTTCGCCGGTGGTCGGGACCAGGACGGCGGCCGGAAACGACGCCAGCGGGCCGCGCACTCGCCGACCATCGAAGGTGGCCCGATGAGCAGTTGTCGGCGCACCCAGTGAGCGGGACTGCCGACTAGACGCGACCTGACAGCCGATTAGACGAGGGCCTGATGGTGTCGCAGGCACTGGAGATGCTGGAACGGCGTGCTGCCACCGAACAGGTGGTGCGATAGCTGCTTGAGACGTTAGACAGCGCGGTATGTATGCGCGTGCAGTGTGACTTCAGTGCAACGCAGCAACAGAGACGGCTTGCAGGGGCGCTTGGATGGGAGAGGGTGTTAACGGCTTGGCATGTGCAGGAGTGGTTCGAGAGACGCGCCGGCAAAGCTGCCGTGCAAAGAACGTGGAGGTGCCAACTGCGGGAGGAGTTAACTTGCACCGGGTAAGTGATGTGGTGTGTCCGCAGACTCGTGATTTGGTGTGCATAGCGGTTGGACCGGTGTGTGCCGCGTCTTGTAATGGCACATGGCGGTGCAGAAGTGCCACTTGGGTGCGAAGTGTTTTTAGCCAGGAAGGTCGTGTGTTTCGAGGGGACTGGAGAAAATGGCGTATCAGTCTAGTTCTCGGCGACGATTCCAGCGCTGCCATGACCCATAACTGAGCAGTCAATTGTGTCTTCCGGATTTCCAACGTTCAGCATCAGAAAGTTTTAATTTTAGTTGCATGCTTGCCACAGAGCGTGTTCTTCCTTGTAAAGATGGCAGAGCAGTTCAGATTGGAGGGCAAAGATGTTTGCCGTGACATGTGGTGCGCGCAGCGTAGCTATAGTGCTGCCATCTTGTTGGCGTATGTAGAACCTTTGCGGTCGTGTTTTGTAGCTAGCCAGTCGCGGTGTCTCGTTTTTGATACTGCTTGGAAATAAACGTCGAGCTGTGAGGCCATTGTCTAAGAAATGCGATTGATAACGCAGAACATCAGTAGACAAATCCGGTTGAAATGATTGTTCGAGATGTGTGGCTGCTTTGTCCCGCGTCCGTCGTAACGAAATTTTTATCACATGCACCCTGGATTCAGCCAGGGGCGGCCCTGATTGACCACGCGCATTACAGGTCAGGCCCAGATAAATGGATGGGCCCAGAGGTAGTCCATACACACCCAGTTAAACCCACAAGTAGCACAGATGAAGCCTACTTGCAGCCCAGATGAAGCACACACACAACCTAGATGAAGCCCACGCTAACCCCACATACAGCCCACAAGAAGCCCACGCAAATCCCAAATGAGCCCGAATGGGTCCCACATACAGCCCAGATGAAGCCCACACACATCCCATCTGGGGCCCAGTTGGTTTCAGGGGACATGCCCGGATGGGGCCCATATGGGTGCCCCAGACGGGCCCCAGGTGGGTGCCCATATAGGATCCCGATGGGCTCCATTTAAGATTGCCGGCTGGGTTGGATGGCCCCTGAGACGCTTTAAAGGACCCTGAGGCTCTCAAAGAGCCCCTGAGACCACAACAGGATCCCGACACGGCAGATTGCCCCTGAGACTGCTAGAAGGGCCACTGTGTCCCTGAGACGGCCAAGATGAGAACTGAGCTCCTAGGACGGCATAGGGGTCCCTGGAATGGTATGGGAACCCCAGATGGATTCCAAGGACCTGTGTGAACAGCCGAGGGTTCCTGATGCATTCAGCGAGCCTCCAAGAGGGTTAATTAAGGCCCAGAGACGGCAAGATTGCTTTCCAGATAAGCAGAAGGGCTCCTGATACTCTCCGAGTGTTCGTGGGATTGCAACAAGGGCCCCAACACAGCAGAGGGTCCATAAGACTGCTTAAAGAGATCCAAGGCCATAGAGAAACCCCTATCGGCCTGACAGTCATTGATGCCCCCTGCTAGCCTGCGCGGGCCCCCTGTCCGTCTAGGGGCCTCTGCCGGCCTGTAGGGCTCCTGCTGGCCTGTAGGGGCTCCCTGCTGATCTGTAGAGGTTCCGTGTTGGCCTAGAGGGAGCCCTTGCCGGCCTGCAGGAGGCCTTTGCCGACATGCAGGGGCTACCCACTGGCCTGTAGGGGGTCTTCTGCCGACATTTTGTGCCCCTATCGGCCTGAAGGGACCGCCTGCCAGTCTCTAGGGCTTCCTGTCGGCCTGTGAGTCCCTGCCAGCCTTCGGAGGGCCCCTCCTGGCCTGTGGGGCCCCCTGCTGCTCTTTAAGGCCCTGTTGGGCTGTAAGGGCCCCTAGCCTGTCGTAAGGGGCCTTTTGCTTGCCTGTAGCTGGCCTCCTGTTGGCATGAAGGGGCCCCTGTTGACATAGAGGGGTCTCTGCTGCCGCCTGCCGGCCTATGGAGGGGTTCACTTACGGCCCGTTGAGAGGCCATAAGCGATGGCGTGTAGAGGAGCCTCCTGACTGTCTGTAGAAAGTTCCCCAGACAGCTGTGGAGGCCCCTAAATAAAAACTGTTTGTGACTCCATCATCGCTAATCAGAAAAGATCCAGCTGGTTGCAGTTAATAAGCTGTAGGAACGGCTAGCGTCCATTGTCGCAAAATTTTCGCTGGCTGTTTTTATCCACGGGACCCACACATAGCATATGGGCGCACCACTGGTCACGCACCCCCCGAAATTTTGGACCGGCTGTACCCCTCTTCTAGCCTCTTGTGACATGTTGTGTCAATATTTTTGTCCGGCAGGGGCCCACATGAGGTGAGGGACACATCGCTGGGCGAAGGACCCCCTCTCCCACCCGACATATTTGGCTGGCTGCGCCCCTGCTCCTGAGTGTGTTAGGCGGACCTCTGCACAGAAAAGGTCCACCTGAGACTGACAGCGATCCCGCTGAAGCGCCAATAAAGGCCCCTGTTACGGCTAGAGGGCCCTATGACTGTCAGATACACCCCGTATAACAGAGGAGGGCCCAAAACACTGCACAAGAGCCCTGAAATCGATAAAAGAATTTTTGTAACTGCCAGAGTTCCCAGAGGGGCATCTCTTGGCGTCTCTCTCTCTCTCTCTCTCTCTCTCTCTCTCTCTCTCTCTCTCTCTCTCTCTCTCTCTCTCTCTTTCCCTCCCTCTCTCTCTCTCTCTCTCTCTCTCTCTCCCTCTCTCTCTCTCTCTCTCTCTCTCTCTCTCTCTCTCTCTCTCTCTCGAAGTGTCAGTGTCAGGCGGTTTTATAGCACGGCCACGGGGAAGTCCCACACCCCTCATCAGGGGGGATGCACAATGCGTCGCCGGCCCGAGGAGATCGCACGACGCAGCATCAGCCGCGTTCCGCGCGGTCTTGGTTGATGGGAACGCGTGTTGAGCAGCCTAGGCCTGATCGGCGAGACAACGTGCTCATCATGAAAGAATGCAGCGTGTGTAGCCAGCCCCGTGAGATCGCACACGCGGCCTCCACCACGGTCTGCGCGGTCGAGCTCTGTGGACGGTCGTCGGTCGAAAAGCGGCGATCTCGTCTTTATCCGCTGAGTGGGCCGATGTCGAGAGGCGGCTGTCAGTAGTGGACCGATGTCGAGAGGCGGCTGTCAGTAGTGGACCGATGTCGAGAGGCGGCTGTCAGTAGTGGACCGATGTCGAGAGGCGGCTGTCAGTAGTGGGCCGATGTCGAGAGGCGGCTGTCAGTCGAAAACGGCGACCTCGTCTTCGTCCGCTGGCCGTCGGTCGAAGACGGCGACGGTGTCTTTGTTCGCCGAGCGGGCGTTGTCGAGAGGCTCAATCTGTTCCACACTAGCTATTTCGGAACCTCATTGGGCTTTTGGGTTAGAAATACCCTGAAAGGCACTGGAATGGGGTGCTCTATGATGACATAGTTCAGTAATAGTCATGCGTCTGCAATGTAAGTTTCATTCTGTAAGTCATAATTTTAAAGTAAAATCTGGGTTATTGATGGGTCCATGCCACACTCAATTTTGGAAACACTCACTGTTTAACGTTGGTGTGGCATGCCACACCAGCTTTTGAAGTTGGTGTGGCGCAGGCCACACCCGATCCTCCGCATTCTCCACCCGTGAAAGACAGAAAGTTAGAAACGACACGTATAAACACAGCAGACTATTCAAAAAGCCACGGCGCTCATCGCAGACCTCATAGCAAAAGCAGTACCCCCTCCCCCCAGCCTGAAGTTTAAAAAACGCAAAGTGGAGCCACGTAGCTAATGGGACAGCGTGCTGCACAGTCGCACAACGTCGCACACAGGGTGGCGCCTGCCAGCCTCTGTTCTCGCACATGGAAGGGCCAGGTCAGTTCTGACGAACCGAACGACTGCTGATCTGAGATTTGGCCTGAAGCTGAGAAGGAAGTAGGCAGTCGTCGGTGAAACGTAACGAGGTCTGGTACTCGACTGGCTCTGTTCAATGAAGGCCGTCCGGGGTCACCTGTGAGCCGGCTGGCCAGTCACGTGCCGGCCGCCCCGGGGCACAGTCCGGCGACCGCCGCCGAGCTGCCACGGCGGCTCACAGTATCACAATCGAGCACATAACTTACTTGTTCCGGAGAGCGAGAAGGCCCGATGACAGCTCCGTTCGATAGGATTGGGTCATGATGACGCATGAGCTTTCGCTTAGACCCGACTTTGAAGAACAACAGCTGGTACGTTTCCCCGGACGATTTTCCTTTCCTCCGAAGAAGAGAAAACGAGAAAAAAATGAAGCCCTAGTTGCTAGTACGAAGATTACAAGCTGCTAAACAAAGACACCCTCTCAACTGTCTGTGAATAAATGTATGACCCAAAAGCTCCATTTCTAACCCAAATTGAGCTGTATTCCAAAAATCCCTCTTTGGATTACTCATTTCTTTTTTTTGAAGATGGCTCAGTCAATTGACAATCAATGTTTTATTCTGCTACCATCCACCTGCCCTGATAACTTACGCTTAGACGACAAACCAAAGACATTCTGACGACAGCCAACAAGACTCCCATCGGATCATAGATATCCGCATGCGCAGACAGGCTACTAAGCAGAAGTTTCCCGGCGATTACTACCGGTCAGCGATCAGAGCATCTCAATTTGAGCCGTGCGGAGTATCGACGTCAGCGTCAAAGGACGCGTGCGTTGGTAGTGGAAGACTGTGGTCAGGTAAGTTCACGGCTTGTCCTAAACTGTTTGCATTCCATACCCGACGCCGAGGGAGCATATGGGTCCTACGATCCAAGCTTCTGAAATTTTTAGTATGCGAAGCGGTTCCCCAAGGGCGAAGATCCGCGGACCCGAGATTTCCTGTTTGATCTAGTGCAAAACCGAAAGTTTTCCTGTTTCGTGTGGCGAAAATGCAGAACATTTGTTGTTAGGGAGAGGGGCCGTGCCCGTTGGGTGCACCTATGTTTGGAACGATGGACTACGATTAGATGTCAAGAACTGTCGTATCGTTTTGTGCCTTCACACACATCCTGTTTCATTTGGTGTGGAATAAACAATTGGTATTAACTGTAGTATGTTTCTCAATTTTTGTCGGTGTATGATAATGCTGATGGCGCAATTTTGTCATGTTGGATGCAGATTTTGCTCGCCTAATACCTTCAGAAAACTAGGAAGAAACCCGTACTTGTCGCACAGAAGTTGAGAATTATACATTACCTTGATTCTGTTCTCATTGTCCCATTTCTTTCTGATCGGACTGGTAAGCAGTTCACAGAATTGCGAACCAGTTCGATTTTCATTCACAGCCCAAAGCGATTCTGATTTCAGTTCACATTGGGAAATAGAAAATTGATTTGATTCTCATTTAAAGACAATTCGATCTACTGCGTTTGACTCATGATTCACAGTTTCATTCAGGATTTAACCATACTCAAAATGACATTTATCATGCTTGGTTTCTGCTGTCAAAAATGCAGTGTCAAGTTCTGGGTCTTGTGTGATCCCAAAGCCTGATGTGGATGACAAGATAATGTTAGGGAACAGTAGTAGGGTTAATTATATATTGCATGAAATTTGTATAAATGGGCATTGATACTGTAACCAGACTTTTTTCCAGGAGTATGTACCAATAGGTAAATACGATGACTGTTGCTGACTGACTGTTGAAATACTGATTTTGATTACCGACTGTTGAAATATGCTCATGTAACTTCTTGAGATAAACTTTTGTTCAAAATTAAGTGTCGCTGATAATACGAAACGAACCTTATTTGTGATGCACGTTGTCATCAATGACAACACGTTATGAACTCTAATGAGCAAACCAAATTAATCTGCGTCTGAGAAAAATGCAAAGAAGTTATGTGTTGTTTGTTGTAGAATCACATGCAATGCAACGCACTTTTGCATGGCAAAATATGGAACAACCTGAAAGCACTCCAAATGGTCCGCTGTGGTACACAGTGCAGTTTTTTAATACGCATAATTGTAAAGAAACAAAATTACTAATAATCTGCATGCATAGATTGGCATTGGTGTATGTTCCAGGGGTCCGTGGCAGAAAACTGTGCATTAAATTCAAGAACATGAGGAAAAGACCGCTCAGTCAGGCGTTGCAGGCGAGAAGCGGCGGGCCGCATCACTCAGGGTTCACTCACACGACTCGCTTAGGTCAGGAATGGCCCAAAACCTTTCAAGTACACAGCAAACTACTTTGCGGGTTAGAAAAGTTGCAGTGAATGCATAAGCACGACATACGGTTATGCCAAGTCATAATGATCTATACCGTGGTCATTCGTTTTTGCTCAGCTCATCCTCCATTGCGCTTGACGAGGCAAACCTCGGAGTTCATGGGGTGGTGGTGAAGCATTAATTTCGAACTGAATTTTGGATTCGCTATTCTGAGACCGCAGCAACAGCAAAATACCAGGAAACCTGACCTAGCGAAGACTTGCTGGTTTGTTTTTTTTTCTTATTCATACCAATTTGACCTAACATGACGCAATCATTTCAGAGGAAGCAGGACGTCGGTGCGCTGAAGCAGAGTGTGAACCTCAGCGAGATCGACAGCATCATGGAGGCCATTCTCGAGATGAAGGGACGTGAAATCGTAAAAGAAAGAATGGCAGTGAAAAAATCAAGCAGAGATACCCCAAGCTATTCACTGCAGAACAGAGAGGCCTTTTCATCTTTTTCATATCTGCTTCTAGGCGTGTCAATGTATGTTTGTCTCTGTCTGTCTGTCTGTCTGTCTGTCCGTCCGTCCGTCCGTCCGTCTGTCCGTCCTTGCCTGTCTGTTCGTCTATGCCTGTCTCTTTCTGTCTGCCTGTACGTCTATGTGTATTTCTGTCTGCACATCTGTCCGTGCGTCTGTTTATCTGTCGGTGTAAGTCTTTCTCCGTCTGTCTGTCTGTCTGTCGGTGTCCCTCTCTGGCTGATCGTGTTCATGTGTTTCTCCCTCTACCATCCTCTGTCCCTGTCTCTATATCTCTACTCTCTTCTGTCCCTTTATTTCTGCTCTGTTTTACCTCCCTAAAATAAAGCTTGTGTGTTTCGTATTTTTGCGTTTATTTCGGCACAGCTAGGGAACGAGTGTCGCATGGAGAATGCAATAGACCAGTAGCAGACTTGGCAAAGATTTCCAAAGGCTGACAGCTGACAGTTGTATGACAGGAAGCGGATTATGTGGAGACAGTGACAGGATATGGACTAGGTTGCCAAGCCGTTAAGCAAGCTGGATAAGCGCAGAATGTTGCCATGGCAACGCCTCGATGGGCGCAAAAGAAGTGGAAGACATTCATTGGCCTTCACTTGAGTTCAGGAAAGATAAATGCTGGTTGCAATACGTAAGCGGATAAACGATGAAGTTTTCGTGTACACCTACATGATAACAGGAAGGCTAGCAGAGCATTGTGAAGTGACGTCTTAGGGTGGAAGTCCTCGTTGTAAGACATTTAAATGACATGACATCGATTTTCCAGCAATTATCTTTCGAAAGAAATGAATGATCGCCCTGTTTCTGGATAAAAGGATTGTCGCAATAGGCCATCCTCTAAAATGTCATTGTGTAAGACTTATTTTTGTCACAGAGCACATGTTCCTACGTCAGATGCCTCAGGATTTTCCGTGCCATGAACAGGCACATTTGTAGGCGCGTCAGTGGTACCAGCCGTTGCTTCTAATGCACTGGCTGGGTCTTTGTCAACACGTGATTCGAACCTTTTCTCGAAAGACTCCTCAGCACAATAAATGAAACAATCTTCCAGCTTCCGCTTAAAGTGTCGGTATTTCGTCATCCTGCTTATAGTGTCTATCTGCCAGCAAGGTTTGAATTATATATGTCCATGAAAATAGATGGTCATTTACTTGTTCCAATTATGACCTCATCCTCCTCCCGTTGATATTAGATATATCCAAATTGGATTAAAAATAGTTTGATTAAGTATAGAGTATTGATAACCACTGTAGCATGCCAATATCTGTTTTTTCAATAAACAGGCAGAAAAGGAACATGTGCCATCCAAAGGCAAAGTATCAGTAGATAATACTTGTCTCCTCTACTGTGTTAACGCGTGTAGTGGATTCGGTCTCAGAATGATAGGCACTGTTAGGGAAGGGATCAATTTTACCCTCCCCCCCCCCGCTAACTTTTCTCCTGATTGACAGACATAAAGACATGAAAGACGTAAAAGACGGAGGTTGAAATAAGGAGCGCATGGGTCCACCTAATGTAATCCGGCACCGCTTTGCATATTTTCGTTCCCGCGACGGCCCAGGGGGACGGGGAATGTTTAACCCGAGCACGACCGTCGGTCCGTCTCGAACATGGGCAACTGGGGGGCACTCTAACTCACGAACGGTTGGTCGCACGATAAAAATAAGCACACTGTTGGAAAGTCTGTGACGAGTAGAGCTCGAAACTGGTCTCATTTTTTAGTTTTAAATAATATGTAAGCCAATTTACCCCTATATATGTTTTGTCATAGCCGACTGTATGAGACCGAGAAATGGCCTGAATCTCAAGGGCCGTGACTAATGACGCATACGTAAAGGCACCAGCGCACAAGTAAAGGTCCGCGGATGCCGATACACGTCTAATTTCCCCAGATTTGTTCAATATATACGCCGAAACGTTGAGTTAAAGACACGGTAATTCTCCCACCAGCTGTCAGTGTGCGCCGCTGCCGTATGCGGTACCAAATTGACGGGAACTAATTTTGCGTTCCTTTATTTTCGCGAGAAAAGACGGCCTATGTCAATTTTATTGATCTTTGTGGTTCTTGTGATGGTTTCTCATGCTTAAATTTCGGGAAAATTCATTAGTTACCAATCTACAATGTTGGCGGAGCTTTATTCGCGAGAGCCTGTTTATTCCCACAATATGCCACGTTTTGAAACTTTTTGAGGTTCCTGGTATAAATTACGTCTGTGCAAGCTAGTTCTGCCATTTTCTGCCCATTCTGAGTAATTCATCGTCGATTTTGACGGTGGTGCACTGCAGTTATTTGGCCCACTACAGTTATTCGTGACCTGACTTTAGGTCAATGGGTGGAAGTCACTGATACTTTGCCCAATGACGGTAACTAGATGTCTGCTTCACTCCACACTAAAAATGTTATGGAATATTCCGTCAGTTTCCGAAAAAACGGCGATATGTCATAAAAATGGGCTTGATCTTAGGTCAATGGCCCGGGAAATTCCGAAAAGTCTGAGATAGCAGATTTGTTATCTATCACGATCACTAATCCCTGAAAGCATTATTGAGATATCTTGTTTTGTGAAAAAGTTATAGGGCGCTAAATTTTTTTGACATAGGTCTGTTTGACCTGACCAAGGTCAGGCACCTGACCTGACCTGAGATCAAAATTTTGACACGAGATGTAAAATTGATGAAGCAAAAGGTACACAAAGTTTCGTGACTCTGTGTTTGTTGGTTCTCTCGCAATCCCAGAAAAACCTCAGGGGAGGGCAGTCAACTGCCCGCCCCCCAGTCGGGGACGGGTTAAAAGGTTGAAAGGTTAAAAGGTTTAAAAAATCCCTCTTTTATCCCAGGATCTAACCGTCGAATCTGAACCGGTCTACTACCAGTCAATAGCCCTGACTCTCACGATTCAGAAAATATGACGTTAGCCCTGGTTACGTGAATAATGGTGTCACAAGTCAAGTAAAACGCATAAGACGACGTCGGAAAAACTGACACCGGTTCGCACATCATATCATCGACAATATTGGTCTTACAACCTGCAGCTGGATACCAAACGAAAGGTTACTATCTACTGCATCAGATGTGATAATGTTAAAAAATGCCGGTCCAAGGTCAGCCCGGGTCAGGCGAAATATTGATCTTACTTTACCTGCCAGAGATTACTTACTCATATCCATTTTGATCCACGCCACAGAAAAGACTGAAGTGAAACCTTCTGATGATCACTTTTGCATTACCTGCTTTTCATCTAGGCGAGGTTAGCCTAGGTCAGGTCAGATTAGGTTGCATTTCTTTTCCTGCCAAAGAACAATAATTTCTCGCTGGGATTGTTAACTGCGTCAAGTACAGAACTGAAACATCTCGTGATAGTCAGATCTGCTCTTATCGGGTCAAGGTCGAGCCAGGTCAGGACATATAGCCATTTTGTTGCAGGCTAAGAAGAACAGGAACAAGTCTCTGCTGCTTCGGGACAATTTTCCAGAGACAATGTATTTCATTTCGTTTTGACATCTGCCTATGACGTCACCTGAAATGACCTCACGTTGAATTTGGTCAACTTTGTTAAGAGGCTCATATGAATTTGCTTGTCTGGCTTGAACGATGGGGAAGATCAGCAGCAACCACTTTTACTACGCACAATGCAAATCATTTCCAACTGCCATCATGCATGAGACCTAGCATGACCTCCAATGTTGACGTGACACGATTATACATCCTGTTGGAGACTGTGGCCTATGTAAATCGAAATAATCCATGCATTATATTCGTGAATGTTATCAAAAAAGAAACACAAAGCACGTTTGCGCCACCGCCCGAAGAGGCGAAAATATCCATGCAAAGGTTCACTTATGACGTCATATCTCCATAACCTGACCTCAAATGGGAATGATTTAGACGTCACAATATGTCAAACTGATTGATGGACAGGTAATAAAAGTTTGTTTGGGCTGCCTCTAACGGTTCAGAAGCTATTCGCGAAAAAAGCGCGTGCCCGATTTGGCACTCCTCAGACGGTGCCGGGTTAAGGCTATATTCCCACCTCCACCCCCAGCTCTCTCCATCCCTTCACCCCCACCACTTCACTGCCAGTTCTACAGCAAATGCCTCACTCAGACATGTCCCTATTATCGTACAGATTATCCAGCCTATTCTTAAAAACTGATGCGGTGCAACTCCCAACAGTCAGACTGCGAGGGACAGTCAGCTCAGTCAGTCAACGAGGGAAAGTGCAAGACCTTGCACTTCGGCCAGGCAAACCGGAGGCTAACCTTCGCTATGAGGGACGTACAGCTGGAGCAAGTTTCAGAGGAACGGGATCCTGGGGTGCAAGTGGACGCAGGCCTAAAGTTCCGCGAGCATGGAGCTGCTGCGGTGTTCAAGGGGCCCCGGATCCTTCCGGTCAATCGACGGTCGTCCAAGCTCCTCGATCAGACGACCCTGTCTCTTCTGCTTAAAACTGCTCAGTGCTTCTGCTTAATGTAGTACGTCCTCACCTTGAGTATAGAGGTATCGTCTGGGAGCCGTTTAACGGTGCTGAGCAGAAGCTGGCGGGACGTGTTCACGCCACAAAGTCCGTGCGAAACATCAGGACTGTGCTGTACCTTGAGAGACTCCGTAACCTCGGTCTGCCATTTCCATATCACCCCAGGCGGCGGGTTGACATGATCGCCGGTTACCAGATCCTGCACTTGGGAGTTGGCCTCGATCCAGAGTGCTTATCATCAGCTACTACGATTCTGATCCTGGAAAAGCCTCAAGCGGAGACGTGGATCAGAACGAACGCCTTCAGCGTGAGGGTGGTAAACGACTGGAATGCTCTTTTGCACAGAGTTGTCGCCTCCGAAACACTCCATTCAAGTTAAGCTCGACTTGCGCTGGGCACATCTCTTGTAGAACATTACAGACCAGGGATGGTGTAGTTTTCACGAATCAGGAGCTTGACAGGAGAGTCCTACAGGCCAAATAGCATTCTAAACCCTGTACTCAGTAAGGCAAGGTACGGCCAGACTCTGTTACTTGTATGTCTAGGTGTATTCCTGGCTAAAAAATGGCGCAGCAGTTCAAGATGGAAATGTACAGGAAGGCAGCACAACTACATCACTATTACTTTACATAAAACATCTTTGCTAAAATATAAGAAATGTTTGTCTTACCTTTGCAACCGTTGGCCTCAATAAAATTAAATGTTAAACTTTACAGAGCCGTAATCGCGACCAGCGTTCGTCACGGAAAAACGAAATGGCACAGATCGACGCCGTGTTGTTCTTGTACCACCAGGATTAAATATGTGAAGGAAACTGTACAAGTATTCATAGTCTGACAAAGGAATTAAAATTTTGTTTTTATTTTAAGTTTTAAAACGTTTTCATAATGACTGTTATCATCGTCTGTTACACCTATGATGTCAGTAATCAGTACTACGCAAGACCAAAGGCGGATCCAGGAGTAATTCTCGGGATCAGGGCTCGGGATGAGCTTGGGCGAACCCAAGCAAAACCCAATCTGTTGTCTAAGTAGGGTTTTACTTGGGTTAGCCAAATAATATCCGAAATTAGGTCAACTGGGAATAAACCTGAGATAAACCAAACTTGAGTTTATTTCCAGGTATCTTGGGGTGAACCCAATGAAAGTTGGGACACCTTGGGCTGCACCCAAGCAGAACCCAAGAAGCTTAGGCGTGTCATCGGTAACTTGGGATAACCCAAGCTGAAGCCACGTTAACCCAAGTACAGACCCAAGCAAAATGCTGGCTGGGTCCTTTCAGGGCGTAGCAAGGGAGGGGGTGAAGGGGGCCGTCGCCCTCTTCCCCTTAAGGGAAAGATAAAAATGGAGGTGCCGGAGTGCCCTCAGTCTTTCCCCATTTTTCCTTTCAAGGCCTCCTTGATCCCTTTAGAGCTTACAGGATCCTCAAATATGACTCCTGAAACCCTTGGCGGGCCCTCCATGTTGCAAGGGGAGGCCCGTAGGAGAAATCTTGAAGATAAAACTGGCCCTTGATGCTGCAGGAGGCCCCCTGGCGCTATAGGAGACCCCCTTGATACTATAGGAAACCCTTTGAAGCTGTTGGAGGCATCCCTTGCGCTGTTAAAGGCCCCTTGTGTTACAGGAGGCCCTTGCAAATGATACGGCCCCTTTTTAGGTTATGAGAGGCCACCTCAGCACTTTTTGTTGGAAGTCCCTTTGGGCTGAGGAGGCCCCCTTGGGGTGAAGTGCTCCTTGGCCGATTCCCGGCTACGTGCCTTTTACATGACGTTTTTAGCAAAACTGTTAATGTAGATCAGCCAGTAGCTTTACCTTGTGGTTCACAACCGGTGCAGAGGCCGTTTTACATTCTCTCTGCCGAGTTAGTTATCGCACTGAGAACAGAGTGGTGGGAAACGTAACAATGGTTTCATTCAAGCACCACTTTTCACTCATTCCATTTACTCATGCATCCATACGCCACAACGCCGAGGTCGCGGCCGCGGCCGAGGTCCGGGTAAGAACGCCTAAGACGGGGGTCGTGCTGACCAGGTGTGCAGCAGAGGACGGACGGGGGCCTGATGGACTCATCCACCGCTGAAGATCGCACCGGCGGAGCCAGCAGGGACGCCGCGCGGACGGTCTCGTTGTCCGTGCGACGCTGAGGGCGTAGGCCGTGCCCGCGGCCTCAGGGCCGCCGACGCTGTCGATCGCGGGCCGGCCAGGCCGCCGCTGGCCGCCGAGCGGCGGCCGCCTCTGCCGTCGAAACCGATCGGCTTCGATCCGCGCGGATGATCCGGCTGCGCGTCGCCGCGGAGCGCGTTCGGAGTGAATGCATCGGCGACTCGGCTCCGAGCCGCAGCATTACAGGGGATCAGTCCGTCCCCGGCCCACGCCGCGCCGCCACTTCTGGAAACGGCGCCGCCCGGTGGCCGCATCGGATGATGCGAAGACGAGCCGGTTAATGCATGTGTCCCGGCGTCATGTTCCAGCCACCGTAAAACATCCCGGACGTTCGTGGCCGGAATGATCGCCTTCCGTCGAATGCCAAATCGGATAAAAAACGCTTATAACGATTTGTACGAATTTGTCTGGTCGAAGTATTGAACAAGTTCTTGAATATGTGATGCGGCTCAAATGGTCGTAAATTACCCTGTTAACCCGTCCCCGACAGGGGAGGGGCAGTTGACCCCCCTGAGGTTTTTCTAGAACTGCGAGAGAAAAACAAACACAGAGTCATGAAACTTTGTATACCTTTTACTTGACCATTTTTACATCTTGTGTCAAAATTTTGACCTCAGGTCAAGTCAGATGTCTGACCTAGGTCAAGTCAAACGTATCTTTTCCAAAGAAGTTTAGCGCCCTGTAACTTTTTTAGGAAACAAGATATCACAATAATACTTCCGGGGATTAGTCTCCTTGACAGATGCAACAAATCTGCTATCTCAGATTTTTCGGAATTCTCTGGGTCATCGACCTAAGGTCAAGACAATTTTTAAGACATGTCGTCGGTTTTTTCGGAAATTGACGAATTTCTCAAAACATTTTTAGTGTGGAGTGAATCAGACATCTAGTTGCCGACAATGGGTAAAGTATCAATGGCTTCCAGCCATTGACCTGAGGTCACGTCACGAATAACTATTGTGAGCCAAAATGCACCGCTGTCAAAATCGGCGATGAATTGCTCAGAATGGGTAGAAAATGGCAGCACTGGCTTGCACAGACGTGAGTAATACTAAGAACCTCAAAAAGCTCCAAAAAATTGCATATGTTGGAAGTAAACAGGTCTTCGCGAATAAAGCTCTGCCAACGGTGTAAATCAGCAACTAATGAATTCCTCCAACATTGAAACATGAGAAACCATCACAAGAACTACTAAGATCAATAAAATTTACGTGGACAGGCCTGCATCGCGAAAATGAAGGAACGCTAAAACTAGTTCCTTTTAATTCCTTTCTGCATACGGCTGCGGCGCCCGCCGACAACCGGCTTAAAAATTGCCGTGTCTTTAACTCAACGTTTCGGCGTATATATTGAACAAATCTGGCGTGTATCGCCATCTGCGGACCTTTACTTGTACTTTGGTGCCTTTACCTATGCGTTATTAGTCACAGCCGTCGAGATTCAGACCGTTTCTCGGCTTCATGCAGTCGGCTATGAGAAAACATATATGGGACGTAAATCGCTTACATAGTACCGAAAACTAAAAATGAGACCAGTTTCGAGCTCTACTCGCCACAGGCTTTCCAACGGTGTGTTTATTTTTATCGTGCGACCAATCTTTCGTGAGTTAGAGGGGGGCGGTCAACCCTCCCCCCATTCGGCCGTGATCGCCAGTGACCGATGGTCGTGCGCGGGTTAACTACTACCATAACCTTGGCTCCATCAACCCTATTCCCATATCCATATTGCATGTACGCGTTCCCGCGCGACTCATTTGGTCCCCGGAGATCTCGAGAACTACACGTCCGATTGTATCGTAAAAACGACAATCGATTCGCCGTTACGTAAGCTGCATTTCTGAAAAGACACTTTGAAAATCGTGTAAGGGGTGGATCATCAAAAAAATCAGGAAGGGGGTGTTTTTTTTTTACTAGTAACACCAGCGTTTGTGGACCATTCCTTATACAGTTGATTGACTGGAGAGCTAATCGATGGGAGTTTTCCTTTGGCCGTCACGTTTAGAATTTAACAAAATTCGTACGCAGTCACAGGCGTCGGGAAATGTAAACGACATTTTTTTGAAAGCTGAATACATGAAGGTTATTTTTTGTCTTTTATGGGTCATTTCATGCTTACCTAAGTAAAAATAGCGTTGCACTATTTTTTAATATTATCATGGGCGTTGCCAGGCACAGGAAAAGGAGGGAGCTGCCATGGTGGCATTTTCATCACATCATCATATAACATTTGACCTCAAATGATCTGAAACGACCTTAGAGTGTCAGTGGCAAAAATGATCCTGTGTTCATTTCATGGTGTTTTAAAACGATTCGAACCACATGAATTGATTTTATTCCTCAATGTCCCACTTGTGACCATCGTAATATGTAGTGTAAGTGAGGACATTTTAAATCATAGCTCCGTGAACCGACGAGATAATCACCTGGAGCTTAAAAAGGAAGCAGCAAACAGTATCCTGAGTCATTCGTATTCCGTTTCTCAAAAATTAGCGCCAAGCGCCATGCATAAAATCAAACTAGTTTGGTTTCGTTTATTGACTTCTATTTTGTTTGTTGTAAACCGTGCGTTATTTTGTGTCATCAATGGTAAAATTTGGCTCGGTGAAACAAATGTGTTCCCGTTGCAAAAACATGATGAGTGTAGTTCAATGATGTAGTTCAAAAATGATGTTCAGTGAGTCTTCAGGGGTATTTTTTTACTTGCAAGTGCCGCTGGCAGGGTGAACTGAGGAAAAACTAAATGGTTATACCTTTCACAAATTGTCATACGCACGCCGTCCCCGACCAAGTCACCTTTGGCAAGGGTTTTGTCTGGTTGACAGAGGTCACCAGTGGGTTTTTACTCGACTTCTTTTTATGCATATGGTATGTCATATGGTATGTTAAATTTTGCCAAAGGTGAGAGGGTGGCTGCCCCATTCTTCCTGACAACCTGCTGCCTCTTTCTTCTGTTCTGCAAGCCTGCTGTTTCTCCCCTCAGTTCCTCTCTGGCGGGCCTACGGAGGCCGCTGCCAATCCTGATGAAGACCATCCTACCCTACTCCCGACCCTACTCCTGCACCCGATCCTGCTCCTGGTCCTGGATCCCCCCCCCTTCTGCATCGGACTCTCCTGGCCCTGGCGATCCATCTGCGGCATCGGACCTGCCACCGGACAGCATCACACCGACTCCCGACATGTAACCCACCATGTCAACGTCCTTCAACGTCTCCCGAAAGACTTCGGCTTTTGTGGTACGATATCAATTGGTTTGTGGTACGACAACGGACGACCAGGAACTGGCTGGTCTGACGGACGGGTGAAGAAGGTTCGAGAGGACCGACTTCCTTATTTCGTATCCCACGGGGTGCGTCGCCCGCGCCGTCTGACTGGGGACCATCTGGGCCGTTTTAAATGGCTGGCTGTATCACGCCTGGGGTAGCTGCCCGGGGCGTGGTGGAGCGTCTGTGTGCTGTTAGGTGCATCGAAAGAAGGTGGCGGCAGGGGCGGCGGCCGGAACCGGCTCGTGGGAGAACTGGTCAGCCGGCCTCTCACAGACTTCTCCGATCTGAGCCGCAAACATGGCGTGCTCGACATCCGTAAGAACTCGGAGTCGGAGTCGGAGTCGGAGTTGGAGACCACCGCACCAACGTTGTCAGGGCGACGGAGTTCCTGGCCAGGCGCCATCGTCCCCAGCTGGACGTGGCTCTCCAAACGGAGACCACCAGCCAGCGAGAAATCGCCAGGAGCCGAGCCATCATGTCGTCCATCGTGGAGACCATCAAGCTGTCCGCGATGCGGAATATCTCATTCCGCCATCGCAATGGTGGCTGCTTCGACCCGAGCGTTGCCTGCCCGCAGACCAATGATGGAAACTGCCGCGTGCTGATGCGCTTTTGCATCCAGGCAGACGACAGCACGCTTCAAAAGCACTTGGCGGAGTTAGTGGACAACACGCTGTGCGCCAGCAAAAACCTCCAAAACGCCGTTTTGCCGGCCGTGGCGGCCACGATCAAGCAAGAGATCGCCCGAGAAGCGAACAGGTCGGAAGCGATTGTCGATTGCGCTGATGGCGGACTGCTCGAACAGGCAACGGATGGCATTGGTGGTCCGCTGCGTAGATGACCACGAGGAGCAGCTCGTCGTCCGGGAGGACCCTGTCGGTCTGGTTAACGTATTCGCGGCACTTCGCCGATTGGTCGGTGGGAAGGGCCTGAGCAGGTCCGGAGTGAACCTGGCCCACGTCATCATCACTGCGCTGGCCGAGCCGCGGCTGGACAGCACAGCGCTGGTGGCTCGGCGCAGTGACGGGAAGGCCTCCATGGCCAGCCAGAGGGTCGGGGTTTGGGCCCGAACCGGGCCGCTGCACCGCTGGCGCACTACTTCTGTTGTGTTGTCCACGCGCTGAACCTGCCGACGTCCCAGGTCAACTAGGTGGGCATGGTCTGGGACACCATGGGCGCCCTGGGGTCCGTGGTCGTGTTTGTGACGGACGGTACCAATCGAGAGGAGCTTCTGCACATCGCCCTGCAGGAGGAGCTGGCGAGTGCGGGCTTCGGAAGCTCCTGAAGCTCTGCCAGACCCGTTTTGTTGAGCGGCACGGCGCCGTAGGGCGCGCCGGGGAGCAGTTGCCCGCCATCTGCCCGGCGCTGCAGATGATGACTATGGCAAGATCGGCGGGCCAGCTCGCAGGCGGCTGCAGGCATCCTCCGACACCTGGCCGCGGCCCTGCAAGAAAAGAGCACGGACCCGATCCGGGGACTGGACATGGTGAATGCGCTTATCTCGGTCCTGGCCGATTTGCGCCCGAACTGCGACAGCGAGTTTGCCTCCTTGATGATCGAGGCCACATCGATAGTCAAGAAGCTGGACACGGAGATGTGCGAGCCTCGCCTGGCTAGCAAGTCTGTGCACAGATCAAACGCTTGGAAATACCTGACCGTGGAGGGATACTTTCGCGTTTGTTCCCGCGTTGGATGCCGCACTCGACGAGACGAAGGCACGTTTCGGCGTAAACCAGAGGCAGACGTCCTCGCTGAGCCAATTCCTTTCGAAAAAAAGTCACAGCAGTGACCTGGGAGCAGGTGGAGCCGGCGCGGCAGCAGTGCCTCCTCGGGGACCGCAATGCTCACCGGATGCAGTTCGAGCTCCAGGTGTCGGCGACGAAATGGAGGAACAGGCCCGACGACCTCGTGCCGATGGCGGCGATCGGCGTGCTCAGCGACTATAACCGTCACATCTTTGCCAGCATCCACCGGCTGTCGCAGGCGCTGGCTGTACTGCCAGTGGCCACGGCCGAGGCTGAGCGAGTGTTTTCGAAGGTGGCCCGCAGGTTCACAGCGCTCCGGTCAACGATGGCTGAGGACCGCCTGGAGTCACTGGTCCTGATCCCGGCTCACCGTGAAAGGCTGCCCGCAACCAGCGACGGGTGGGCCGGTTTGCCGCCTCCGGCGCTCGCTGTCTGGAGTGCCGTATCCGCCTGGGAGACAGGTTGGTTGGTTGGTTGGAGACAGGGCAGACAGGTTGCAGGGTGAATAAGTCACCTGCTGCGTCTTCAAAGAGAGGACCTCGTGTTGACAGTGTTTCAGAATGTTTGGAATGTCTAGCCAGTTCACAGCCGAGAGATGTACAGTGGTGGCAGTATGGAGTGGCGGTTCTTTTGACTAGTCCCTTGAATGTGGTCATTATAGAATTGTGATGAATGTTGTGATCGATGTAATTATGCTAATGCAGAATGTTTAGATGGGCCTTGGGGTATTTGGGAGAGCTCTTTGGGGTGGGCCTTGGATGTTGCAGCTGTTTGCCGTCACTGTGTAAGGGTTAACTAAGTATTGCATTTCCGACTGATCCTTGAACCTGGTGAGGATGAACCGTCACTTTGCGTCAGAGCTTCGCAGTGTCTCCAGCATCATGCGGCAACTGTTAGGACTAGTTCCTTGAATACAGGGGCCATTTGCTGTTATCGCACGACCAAGTTCTGGAAAAGCGCCAATATGGAGCGTCAGTTGATTGGGAGCAGCCCCAGTATGATGTAACGGAACCATCATGTGCAGCATCCATCCAGAGTTCACAGGCATTAAACATGTGGCTTTGGCATATATACGAAAATCGACCGGCGTCAGGGTTATTTCAACTTTCACTCAAATTTGACTAAAAAAGTCGTTATTTCAAAGTCAAATAGAATTAATTTCGGTATGGTCTGAACACATGGGAAACATAATTGTAGCGTGATTTCTCTCTAAGCCTAGGTTCTACAGACTAGATTTGTTTGAATTTCGTTTGACTGCTATTCGAATGTTCAGGATGTGAGAAAGTAGCAATGTTCTTTATACTGTATGGTGATCCGCGCATTTTAGAGAATAATTTAGGTTATCAAAGGCTGGCGTATCCCCACCTTAATCTTCCATCTTTTAAGGAAATTGCCTTATTTCTTAATACATTTGATTCGGAAGCAGCAAAACAAAGTGACCTAAATTCGAGGAAAAATTGATTTTGGGAGTAGATTAGATTATCCAGCAAAACGATTTCCCCTCTGTCCCCAAAAAACTGGCGGCTGGATCTGCCAGTGTTGGTAACCATTTTCCTTGCACGCTCAGCATTGCCAAACAAGACAACAGGTGCCTCAAAAAACTTGGCTTGGTTCCGCCCCCGGGAAAAACAAAGTGTGCAAGTCTAACGCAATGCGCAGTAAAACAAAAAAAAAATAATGGATAGAAAAGTGACGAGTTTTGTGGAGCTGAGAAAATCCCGTCTTGCTACAATGATGTCCGTCTTACGTGGTTTCTGAGCCGGCAGTGCTCTAAGCAAGACTCATAGATGCGAAGACTCAACCAGGTGTCACGGGTCTGTTCTGTCACGATATCTCACCATTGCTGGTTGCTGCACCGCCACAGACATCCCGGACGAGTTGTTCGAGTTTGTCGGATAGTGCAGTGTTGGTTCAGAACGGCGTCATCCGAAAAAGAACTTTATTTGCTTCATTCGCAACCACGATCACATTTTGAGCAGAGCAAGGTGACTTGGTGTCTAAAATTTTGAAACAGTCAGTGCCAGAGAAAACGATATTACGAAAATTATCGAATAAAAATAGTGAAACAAAGACATACGAAAATTACGGAAAGCGACTGGTTTAAGTAATCATTCTTTTTTTGCTGTTGTTACGAGTTATGTGTTTGACGACATGCATTCACAACATACTGGCAACTGGGGGCTCCGCCACGTCATTTTGAATGGGCACATTGCAAAGATGGTCCCAGAAGCCCGTCTAGCAAGCTCATAAAGTACAGAATTTCGACCAAAACTCGTCGACTTTGTATTGTTACAGGTGGAAGGTTGTTTTATTACATTACTGCATGGATAAAATCCCGAAGGTCCTGAAGTGGTCGGCGTTGGGATCACAGCCCAGGTTAAACTGAGCTTGTTGCTGCACCCGGACCAAGCCCCATTCGCTTCCACGCATGGGGTGATCTCGTCCCAGGCGCCGGACCATACAGCGCTGGGGGATCTTAATCATGCTGTTCAACTCAATGACAAGGCCGCCCCGTACTTGGTCGGCCCTTTCGGTCTCGGGCCAAGTACAGGCACCCTTTCTGAGACTCAAGCCCGGTCCCTGCCACGCACCACGTCTGTTGCCTGGCTCCTCATCCGTGAGGTCACGACAGCGTCTTGATCCCCATGAGAGCTACCCAGATCCCTCCACTGAATCTGACACCAAGAGGTAATTGGATCCGGAGGTTACACCGCAACGCTATGCCCTCCTCTGTTCGATTTTGGAAACTGCGGATTAAACGAGTTTGCCAATACCATGCACGCGTTCGCCCTGCATCATCTGTACAGCGGAAACGATAGAACACTGAACATTTCAATCTCATCACAAAATACTAAGAGCTGTCCCAGACCTTGAACGTTCGCCACACCGCTGCTGACGCTCTCCACCGCTGTCCCAAAGAGATCTCGCTCAGATTTGCCATAGTTTGAGTCGGGAGGCGGGAGACACGCCAATTTTCAACTCATTCACTTTGCAGTGCCATATAGGGTGTATGCCAAAGTTCTTGAACTGTTGGGAGACAAGATCACCGAAGTCTATGTTATACGAATTGGTTTCACCTAACAAAAGGAAAACGTCAGCCGACGGTGGCGCTCCCATGCAAGCCATCAGTCCCTAACCCGATCACGTACATCTTGCGTTTGTTGAACGCTTTAAATGCATAACCAAACTAAAGTCACAAAGTTGTTTTTGCAAAGGAATATATATATACATATATATGTATGTATATATATATATATGAGTATACATATATTTATATATCCAGATTCAAGAATAGGAAGCAAAAACGCCAAACGAAGTAAGTAGGTTTTCTGCAATATCCAGCAACTGCAGCATAGGCTTTTAGGGCATAAACATTGCAGCCATCAGGCAGTTTTTTGGAGGGAGGGGAATCTCACTGACTATAATACATTCATGGTTGGAAGGGATGCACCCCTTCTATCCCCTCTGTGGCGGAGCACATGCTGGCAACTCAGTTGGATAAATTTGATTCATGTGAACAGCATTTTCATGGGGAATGCGCGACGCGCTGAAGCATCTGAAAACTCGCTCAAAAGCCGCTCGAATTTTCCCACAGCACAAACCGTAAACCCAGGTCTCGAGGAGGACAGCCAGCAGTCTGAGAAGAAGTAGGCCAGATACAAATCCAGACGGTGGAATCCACCGAGACATTAAGCGCACCACGCTTCCGACAATTTGCAGCAAAACAAACAGAAAGATTCTATTGAAGATCTTCATGAAGGCCTTGAAGCGAGCGAGGAAGTCTTGATCTTCTTGCTTTATGCCGCGCATGATCATTTGCTGCCGGCGACGAAAGCCTTGCACAGCCGTATAGACGAAAAGTGATGCCGTCGTGCAGTCGTGCACGAAATTCAGTGTTAACAGACTGATGTGAAACCCGTTTGACATCACGTCCCAGTAACAACTGTTCAAAGTCTTGTTCACTCCAAAGACACTTGCGTCATATCCGTGCACAGTTTCCAGGTGCAGGAGGAGACAGGTATGTCCGGCCACGTTCATTAGGATCAGGTATACCCATGGGATAGCGATAAAAGCTTTGATCCATTTGGTGATGATGATCAGATGCTGAAGCGGGTAGGCAATAGCTACAAATTGGTCCACCGCCAGGAAGAAGAGCGCCGATTTTCGAGCTACCGTAGCGGAAGCAATTGTGTAAACCAACGAAGGGCAGAGCATATGTTCCACTGATGCTTCACAAGCTGTGTCGACGATGCCAATGAAGAGAAAGGTTACTCCAAAAGCAATGTCGCAGAGAACTTGATTGGCGACCAAGAGAACCATTGGGTCATTGCGCAGATCCTTGACGCTAACCACGACCGCCAGGAAAAAAGAGGAAGTCGCTGTCAGCAGCACTCCAACACCCACCTTCAGCAAGTCTTGCGGAATCATGTCGTTCGCTTCACGACGCCCTGGCGCTGCTCGAGTACGCAGCACCGGCGGCCGGCCGAACGCTTTGGACGCAGACAGGGGGCAGACCGGCGAGCGGCAGGGGTCCGTAAAAGCTGGCGCTCCGGAAGATGGTGGCGGTCGCAATACGGCCGGAGTCGCTGCCGTCTTCTCCGATCGTCGGCAGGACGTGGCGCCGACAAACCATGTCCCTGCCGTTTTATCGGAGTCATCGCCGGCAGTTTCCACGGCAACGGGACATCACTGACCAGTGGCGCGGCCAAGGGGAGGGCGACGGAGACGACCGCCCTCTCCTGGAGGTCGACCAGGGCTCCTGAGGTCACAAGCGGCGCCAAGACAGTCTCTGAGACGCAGAGGCCCTGGCCACAGCAAGGGCCCTGAGGTGGTTAGGGGTCACCCTGGAATTTTGAAGGGCCTTGGGACTGTCAGGGATCCTGACACAGCCAGGGGTCCCGATACTCTCATGAGCATGAGGCAGTCAGGGGCCCCCGTACGGTCAGGGGTTCTGAAAATCTATCTTGAAAAAGCTATGTTTGGCAGTCATTGTTCCTTAGCCTCAACAGGGCCAAAAATGTCCTCAGGTGCTTCCTAAAAACGTTGCTTGGCTCCGCCCCTGAGCCAAATAGAATTTGGAGATTTTATCACAGAAAGTAGAAAAAATAGCTAGGAAAATTGACCAAGTTTCGTGAAGCTGCGTCAAAAAGCCTGGAATTAGCAAGCAAAAAACCTGAGGGGGACGATTTCAGTCCGCTTGCCGGGAATAGGGTTAAAGAAGGCTTACAAACCTAAAGAAAACGTACCCCGAGTATACAAGAAGGCTTTGTGTGTTCTGAAGAGAGGCCCGAGACCTCAATGAGCGTTTAGGGGCCCCTGCTAGCTTGTTGGGGAGTTCATTGCTTGTCTGGAAAGGGCCCCCTGTCGGCCCATAAAGGGCCCGTGTCAGCCTCTGAAGGGACCTCCTTTCGGTCTGGAAGAAGGTCGCTGTCCCTACCTGCAGAGGTCGACAGGGGCCCTTTACAGGCGGGTAGGGTGCCTTCTATAGACAGGCGCTGAGCCCCCTGGCCAACAGGGCCCCTGAGCGATCATTCAGGAGCCCCTGCTTTCCTGTAAAGATGTCCCTGCCAACCTGTAAGAGGCACCCGACAGGACGGCGGGAACGTCTTTACGGGCGGGCATGGGCCCCCTTTACACTTAAGCGGGGCCCCTTTACAAACCAACAATAACTTTAACTACATGGGGCTCCGCTGATTACGAGGGCCAAGCGCGGATCCAAAGGGGGAGCAACTGGGGCGATCGCCCCGTCCCCCCTAAGGTCTGAGAAGGGGCCCCTGTCAAGCTTAAAAGAAGCCCCTAAGGGGCCTCGTATGAGCTTCACGGGGTATCTGTCAGAACCTGACGGGCTATTGATGCAGTCAGGGAGGCCTCCCGGAGGGTTAGATGATTTCTGAGACGCATAGAGGGACTGTAAAGTTCCCAAAGGGTCCCTGAGACAACAAAAAGGGCCCTAACACGACAGAGTGTCTCGGAGACCGCCAGTTGGCTCATAGGGCCCCTGAGACGGCCAAGATGAGGACTGAGTCCCTAGGGGGGCCCCTGTGAGTGAAAAGCTCAAGGTTCCCGATGTAGTCAGAGGGCTTCCGGCCGGGTTAATAAGACGCTGACACGGTAAGATGGCCCCTAGGATGGAAAGAAGGGCCCTTGAAACTCTTCTAGGGCCCCTGGCACCGTGAGGGGGCCCCAACACGACAAAGGGTCCACGAGACTGCTAAAATTGCCAGAGAGGCACCTGAGAAGGAAAGAATTTAAGAGGGTGCCTAGCACAGCAAAGGAGACACTGGCCAGCCAGAGGGGCTCCCTGAACGGAGATTCGTCGGTGAGGTTGAGAAGGTCAGTTTCTGTCAGCTTGACGGGGGTCAGTTTCTTGACCCCCGTTTCCTGACCTCATATCGTGTGGAACTGTCTGGGCATTAGAGGCAGCGAAGCTAACCGTGGGAGTGTGTTAACCCGCGCACGACCGCCGGTCGGTTACGACCATGCCCGACTGGGGGGTGCAGTTGGCCGCCCCCCTTTAACTCGCGAACAGTTGGTCGCACGATAAAAAATAAGCCCACCGTTGGAAAGCGTGTGACGAGTAGAGCTCAAAACTGGTCTCATTTTTAGTTTTAGATAATATGTAAGCAATTTACGCCCTATATATGTTTTCTCATAGCCGACTGCATGGGACCGAGAAATGGTCTGAATCTCAAGGGCTGTGACTAATTACGCATAGGTAAAGGCACCAGCGTACAAGTACAGGTCCGCAAATGCCGATACACATCTAATTTCTCAGATTTGTTCAATATATACGCCGAAACGTCGAGATAAAGACACGGCATTTCTCGCGACGGCTGTCGGCGTGCGCCGCTGCCGTATGCAGTAACAAATTGACGGGAACTAATTTTAGCTTTCCTTTATTTTCGCGAAAAGGCCTATCCATGTAAATTTCATTGATCTTAGTGGTACTTGTGATGGTTTTCCATGCTTAAATTTTGGAAAAACTCATTAGTTACCAATCTACACAATTGGCGGAGCTTTATTCGCAAGAGCCTGTTTATTTCCGAAATATACAATTTTTGAAACTTTTTGAGGATGCTTTTATAACTTACGTCTGTGCAAGCTAGTTCTGCCATTTTCTGCCCATTCTGAGTAATTCATCGCCGATTTTGACGGCGGTACATTTTGGAGCTCACTACAGTTATTCGTGACTTGACCTCAGGTCAATGGCTGGAAGTCATTGATACTTTGCCCAATGACGGTAACTAGATGTCTGCCTCACTCCCCACTAAAAATGTTATGAAATATTCCGTCAATTTCCGAAAAAAACGACGACATGTCTTAAAAATGGGATTGACCTTAGGTCAATGACCCGGAAAATTCCGAAAAATCTGAGATAGCAGATTTGTTGCATCTATCGCGATCACTAATCCCTGAAAGCATTATTGAGATATCATGCTTTCCGAAAAAGTTGCAGGGCGCTAAACTTTTTCGGACATAGGTCTGTCTGACCTGATCTAGGTCAGGCACCTAACCTGGCCTAAGGTCACAATTTTGACACAAGATGTAAAAATGATCACGCAAAAGGTACACAAAGTTTCGTGACTCTGTGTTCGTTCGTTCTCTTTCAATCCCAGAAAAACCTCAGGGGGGGGGGGGCGGTCAACTGCCCCCCAGTCGAGGGCGGGTTAAGTTATAGCGCACAGATTGTTCTTCAGGCGAGGCCAAACAATTCAACATGACATCCGCTTTTGATTTTTCTTTCCACCTCTCTCATTGCTCTCCAACACTCATTGATCAAGACGCCGTGCCGTCGAAAGCTTTGCAATGCATTCGGCATAATTTGAATATTGCCTATTACCTTGATTCATATCTGTCATGGATAACACAAATGTCCAAGCTATTCTAGGGAACTCCCACCAATACCTTTCATGCCTATTATTGCCGCCAAGTTTTCAACAGAAAAGAACCGCCTAAATGATCTTCGATGCCCTGGCTTTTATATGAAATGGTCGCATAAGACTTGCAAAAGTCGCAAAAAGAGCAAGTCGTATTCTCATCTAAGGTCTAGGTCAAACCGTGGTCTGCTCTGTGCCAAAACCCTTGCGTAAATAATGTTCGCAATCCAATAATTGATGCGTTATATTCTCAAGTGTTATAGAAAAAAACGAATCATGTTCCCGTCATCACCCAGAGGCAAAACATGCTGCAAGGGTTCACTTATGACGTCATATCCCCATGACTTAACCTAGTATGGAAATGGTTGATGTCAACATTTCGTATGATGACATCAACGTAAACAGTGTTCGGCACCAATGTCCTCATGTGAACAGGATGCGACGACCGTAGAACTCGTGATGAGTGTACGAAAAAGATAAAGCAAGTTTTGACTTGAGGTCAACGTTAAACGGAGACATCTGCTGGGTAAAGACCATTGCGTTATTCATTTTCATCTTCAACGAGTTACAAAAGCTGTGGTCAAGACGAGCCATTGTACTGGATATCCCGACCTGAGGTCAAGTTCATATGGAAACCGGGATGGGCGAAAACCTTGCGTAATCGATACTCCGCACCAGTTTCATAGGCGTCACGAGTCGAAAAAACTGTGTAGTGTCAAAAAGGGTACCGGAGGTTTTGATCTGTAGTCAGGTTTACAAGATGTCCGGTGGCGGAATTTAACTCTACCCCATCCTCAGCTTGCTCTTATAAGCTTATTTGTTTGGGTGCCAATGTCATCGCGGATGGTGTCGCTGACATCGTGACATTCATTGCTAACTTGACCGAGACGGCTAAACTTACCACCATTCTTCGCCATTGGCGGTTCGTGGTCTCACAGACACTGGGGCACAACGCAAGTGTAGCACCAAACTGTCTTAATATTGCTGTCTTATTTACATTGCCTATTAAAAGGTAAAAAATATGCCACCTTTTCATATCGAAGTACATAAAAGAAACGAAATGTTACATGACGCATTACTTTCGGTCTGTTGTCTGTTATTTGCTAAGAAAGCCGGAGAAAACTAGTATCCGCTTGAATACGCGCATCGAAAATAATCGACATTCGTTCAGTCTGCAAGTTCGCGTGCAGCGCCACAGGCGCAAAGCTCTCCCGTTTCTGATTCGTTACTGGGTTATTTAACGACGCTCTCAAGTGCCAGAGGCATTTCAAGTCGCAACGTCTTAAGCTGGTTGTCGCGTCTTAGAAATGTCGCTATTACAAGGACTCGAACCGGGAACCGTCCGGCCACAAGGCGGGCGCGATAGCCACTTTAATCTCCACCATAAAGCCCGTCTCCCATTGCAAGGGCGGATAACTGATCGTAATTGCTGGGGACATGCAGGCATTGTTGAATCATCTGTGTGCGGCTCCAAAGCATTCATCAAACATTTTACACTAAAACGAAATGTACATACTGCTTCATCGATAGTTACACTACAAACACATTCCTTTCACCGCCACTGATGGTAGCTCGTGCAGCTCAGCATCATATGTCGGTGAGACTGACGGTGGCGCCGCGACGGCAGCGGCAATGGGCCAGTGGCGTAGCCAGGGGGGCCAAAGGGACCTTGGCACCCTCTGGAGGCCAAGCGGAGCCCCCTGGCGGCCGAGCGGTCCCCCTGGGACCGAAGGCCCCAGTTCTTTGGATTGAGTGAGGCGCCCGCAGGACGTCTTACACTATCCAAAACAGACAATTAAAGCAAAATAAGAATATTTTAAGCATTAAAGAACGCCTACGAAGGTAAAGAAATCGTACTCCAAATATACAAGAAGTCTGTGTGCTGCGAAGAGAGGTCCGTGATCTGAATGAACGTTTAGGGGTCCCTGCTAGGGGAGTCCACTGCTTGTCTGGGGAGGGCTCCCTGTCGGCCCATAAAGGGCCCATGTCATCCTCTGAAGGGACCTTCTTTCGGTCTGGAAGAAGGCCCCTGCCCCTGTCTCCAGAGGCCGAAAGGGGCCCTTTACAGGCGGATAGGTGCCCTCTACAGACAGGCAGTAACCCCCCTGGCCAACAGGGGCCCTAAAACGATCATTCAGGAGCCCTTGCTTTCCTGTAAAGATGTCCCTGCCGACCTGTAAAAGTCACCCACCAGGTCGAGAGAAACATCTTTACAGGCAAGAATGGGCCCCTTTACAAGCCAACAGTAATTTTAACCACATGGAGCCCCACTGATTGTAAGGGCCAGGCGTGGATCCAAAGGGGAAGCAATTGGGGCGATCGCCCCTCTCCCCTGAGGCCTGAGAAGAGACCCCTGTCAAAGGAGCCCCGAAGGGGCCCCGTATGAGCTTCACGGGGTCTCAATAAGAACCTGGCGGGCTCCTGATGCAGTCAGGGAGGCCTCCTGGAGGGTTAGATGACCCCTGAGACGCATAGAGGGCCCCTGTAGCTCCTAAAGGGCCCCTGAGACCACAACGGGGCCCTAGCACGGCAGTGTTCCTAAGACCGCCAGATGGCTCATAGTCCCTTGAGACGGTCAAGATGACGACTGAGTCCCTAGAGGCCCCTGTGTGCGAAAAACTGAAGGTTCTCGATGTAGTCAGAGGGCCTCCGGGAGGATTAATGAGGCCCTGACACGGTAAAATGGCCTCTAAGATAGAAAGAAGCGCCCTTGAAACTCTTCAAGGGCCCCTAGGACCGTAAGGGGCCCAACATGGCAAAGGGTTCATGAGACCGCTAAAATTGCCAGAGAGGCACCTGAGACGGAAAGAATTTAAGAGGACGCCTCGCACGGCATACGGAGATCTTAGCCAGCCAGAAGGCCCCTGAACGGCGATTCGTCGGTGACCTCAACCTCGAGAGGAGCCACAAATGAGCTGCACTGGCCTTTTTGGTACCTTGAGGGGTTCTTTATACTGTGAGGAGTCCCGGGGAGGTCAGGTGATTTCTGAGACGGCAAGATGGGCTCGTACACCGCAGATGACCCCTGAGACCGCCAAAAAGGTCGGAGGGCCCCTGCGAGGCAAAGACGATGAGAGGACCTCTGAGATGGCATTTGGGTTTTATAGGGGCAGTGGACGGCCAAAGGGTCCCCGAATGTAATAAGCGGGCCCCTGGCACGGGCAAGGTCCCCCTGAGACTGCCAGTGAGGCTCCTGAAGCACCAACAAAAACCCCTTGTTGCGGCTAGAGGGGTCCTAAAAGACTGCTAGATATACCTCAAGTAACAGAGGAAGACTCCTGATACAGCCATGGGGACCACCGGAGACGTTCAGAGTGCCTACGACACTGCGCAGGGGCCCTGAAATTGCCAAAATGTCTTTCGTAACTGTCAGAGGGACCCTGACATGGCAAAAACGTTTCCCAGGGACGATAAGAGAAGTACCCAGGACTACATATGGCCCACTGAGACTGCTAGAGTGGGACCTTTGAGACTGCTGACTAGCAACAGCGGCCCCTGAGACGACCAGGGGACCCCTAAAACTACCAGACCTTGAGACGCCCAGATTGCTCCTGAAATGACCAAATGACATAGAGGATTGCCAGAGGCGTCTCCGTCACGGCAGATAGAGATTTATGGAAGGCCTTTTTTAGTTCTTAAGGGACTCCTTAGACGGCAAAAACGTCCCAGGGACGACAAGAGGGAACCTGAGATGGCTTAAGCATCCCTGAAACTGCTAGATGGGTTTGAGACTGTCCGAGGTGCCTCTGAAACTGCCAAAGGAGCGCCTGAGATGTCCCGCGTTCCACGTGAAACTGGAAAAGGAACTTGAGACCACTAGAGGGTCTTGGCACGGCGGTCGACCCGAGACCACCAAAAGTGCCCCTGTAACTGCAAGAGGTAGCCTAAACTAAGCTGATAAAACAAAAAAAAAACAAAAGCTACGGGATGGGGACACGGACGGGCTCCTGGACCAGACAGAGATACGACATTTGAAATTGAGGGAGGGACGGAATCGCCTGAAATCTCACCATTTTTGTCACATTTCGACCACTTTGTTCGGGAACAAAACGCCGAATTTTCTCAAATAAGGTGAGACGTTTGAATTTTCGGTTATTTCATATGTACAAAAAAACAAAACTACATAAATTTCCACATCTCAGGGGCAAAAAAACGGGGGCTCCGCGCTGACCATTCGCCTCCACTCCCCCTCCCCCGCTTTAGCAAAATCCTGGATCCGCCCTTGGCCCCATTGGTGGCGAGGGCCCCCTTGACCCGATTTGCCCCCCTCCCGGGCGGAATCCTGGCTACGCCCCTGCCATGGGCAGAACTACATAACACCTTAAAAGGGAGCTGCGTTGGCGACGGCCGACGTGCAGTTTCGCAAATGCTCACCGGAGTCGCTGTATTACACCGGATTCTTGCGTTGGCTATGGCGGGTGGGCTGGCTGCCTATACAGCCTTGCGCCGTATGCATGAGCGGACAGTGGTGGTACGGTGCGGCGCGGGGTGTCTGCCGGGGAATGTTCCTTGCCATACCGATGAATGCGGGAACAAAATGAGCACATGATTTCAGTTTAATCGTTCATTTAGTTTTAGATATTGTGTTATTATACACACATGATTTTAATTCCACATTTTCCGATATTTTTTGGCGAGGAACCGCTTCTGTTGCCTCTAATCACCTGCAAGTAGTACCAGACTGCTCGGAGTAGCGGCAGGGACGTAGCCAAGAGGGGCCATGAGGTCATGGTCCCCCTTGAGCCAATCGGTCTACACCGGACATATGGCGATTTTGCACGAATATATGGTCATATAAATGTTAGAAAAGCGAACATTAAACGTTTTCCTGTGCTTTAAATATGAGGCAAAGTACATGCAACTGCCGTTTTCTTTTTCTTACAAATTCTGTCATATGCCAGAGGAATATGACAAAATTTGACATTTGCCACCCCCCAGGAAAATCCTGGTTACATGCCTGAGTGGCGGCTGTCGACGTCGCGTGAGGACGGAGGAGACGAACCCGGTTTCGTGACTTTTTGAAGCCTGTGTCCCCGTCTGTGAAGCCACTCTGTTTGCACTGTGCGAACGCCTCTCAGAGCTTCGCGGCCAGCTGATCAGACCGTATGACTTCACGACCCTTCGTCACCGCACGATACCGGCGATGTCTTGATCTGGAGATAAGGTACCTGCCTTCTAAGCGAAGTGTGCAGTTCAAGACTCGATGCAGCCTCAAGTTTTTCAACCTGGCAACCATAAATATCATTCAATTGGCCCTCGGCGCCTTGAACAACATCCCGAAACGCAATTGCCATGCAGGGGCACTCAGGTTCTTTCTGAGCCGTCGCTGTCAGGGCGCGTCATACAGATCGTTGGCGGGCTCCCGACAGAGCCAACCGATGGAGGTACATCGAAACCATCGCCGGCCATCGACACTGGCTTCTGTCCGAGTAGCGGTCTGCACGCTCGCCATCCACGTATCCTCATACCAGTGACAAGTGCCCACTGTCATCAGCTTCTGACTGCCGCACTACACTGACGACCGTCCTGCCAACGAACGTACTGGCCCTACACCCGGCCGTCAGCTGCGGATCGGAAACACCGATATCCGGTCGCTGACGTCCTCTACGAAGATTGGTGCGCCACGCTGCCTGCTGAGAGACGCCAGCCTGGACTGCCTGTGGGTTTCAGAGACCTGGATCGCAGGAGGTGCAGAAGTCAGCGGTCTACTGATCTTCCCAGACTTCATAGTTTTCAGAAACGGCCGCGCTGTGCCGCGCCGCGGCAGACATGTCGCCCGAGGCGGCGGGCTGGCCATCCTCATCCGTGACGACGTGTCGGTCTCCGCCTGAGGCTGACGCCACTGCCTGGGAGTCGGCCAGAGACGCTCTGGCTGAGGGTTCGGGCACCGGTCTGCGATCGTCGACGCCGTTAACCGCCCACCGGACACTCCTGCCGCCTGCCCGGCCGACCTGCGGCAGCAGCCGGAGGCCGCCATCGGCCTCAACAAGCGACTGTGTATGCTGGGCGACACCAACCTGGACCTCGCACAGACTGCTGAGGCAGGCGCACGCAGCACACCACCTTGCTGCAGGATCTGTATCCCCACCAGCTCATCTGCGACGCCTGTCATCCGTCTGCGGTGCCCACCCTCATCGACCACATCAACACCAACGTACCTGATTTCGAAGACCTCGAACGAGTGACACCATCCCGCATGAGCGATCACGACCTCATCGTCACCAACGTGCCCTTCCAGCGGAATAAGCAACCATCACCCCCTTCTGCCATCTCATCAGCACGCTCTACGGACTTCAGACACCTCAGCCTTGATCTGCTGATGTCCGACTGGTCTGCCGTCTACGCACCTGTCAGCACAGAGGCGAGACTCCAAGCGTTCTTGGGTATCCGGAGCCACTCCGTCGGAAACACTGCCCAAAGAAGACCATCACTTTCCGTCACCCCGAGTGTCAAAGGCTGACGAACAGTGACGAGCTGCGCCATCTGCAAGCGAGACGCCACGTCGCCCGGCGGGAATCGGATATCACTCGTCCTCCGTTGGCTGAGGGTCGCTGAAGGACCTGAAGCGCACCTTCACTACCCAGCTCCAGACAGCCAAAGCCGACGTCTTCAAGGCGACACCTACTGAGTTTTCGAAACAACACTGGACCAAGACCAGGAAATCCACCCTTGCAGAGAGTACTCCTGCATCCAGTCAACACCTCAACGTCGATGTAGCCGACAATTTCAACCGCTACTTATCGGATGCTGGCCGCACCATAGCCTAGGACATCGGCGCACATCCAGTCGAGTCCTCAACTCCGCGTCCGGCGATTGTTTGTAGCTCTGCTTTCAGAGTCTCCGCGGCTAATCTGAGTGAGTTGAGCATGGTTGTAACATAAGTTTCTCTGGCACTCTATCGTTCCTTTGTCCTGTCTTCTTTATACTGAAATTTTACAGCTCTAACTTTCAAGGCTGTCTCGATTACATCAGCCTTACATCAGCCGGTTCTCGGAAACATAAGGAGATACGAAGCTCTCTAATTGGTAAGAATGTCAGCCAGGGGTGTCGATTTGCATTCTTTTCAGAGGGCCCTAGCCCACCCAATGTTGATTTGGGCCCACCCAATCTTGGTTTGGGCCCACCCAATATTTTCTGCCCGTTATAAAGGGAACTGATTAATAATAACGACAAATGCGGTCTCAATAGATAAGAAATAGGCAGGAAGAAAAGAATAACGTCTAAAGTCATGTACCTATATTTCTATTTTCCATGCAAATATATATATATATATTTGACCATGGGGATTAACACGATTTTTTTCGATAAAAAAAACAAAAATTTATAAACTTTTGTCGGTCAAAATAAAGTGGGTAGAATCCGTTGAGAAACCCCATTTGGGGAGAGATTAGGCTGTCGGGCCTTCGACTCGGTCCCCAGTCATTTCCAGAAATCGACGCCTCTGATTTCAGTTCACAATGAGCTCCCCCCCCCCCGCCTGAGAAAATCCTGACTGCGCCCCTGACCAGTACCAAGTCTATGAGGTCTTGAACGGCACTGTGCGATCGGTCTTACGATTCGATGCATGTAACGATGTGCAGTCGGGTACAGGCTCTGGTTACAGGAAGCGGGCAACAGATCGATCTGGCAACACACCAGATCCTCGGTGAGCCGTGGGAGGCCGAGAAGGGTGGTTCCGGATGCGGCCCGGACCAGCTGAATACATACTTTGTTGGCGTGGATCCACGAGATGTCAGATCTGAAAGAGACGCCTCATGCCAGAGGTGTCGATTTATATTCTTTTGAGAGGGTCTTGGCCCACCCATTGTTGATTTGGGCCCACCCAATATTGTTTTGGGCCCACCCAATATTTTCTGCCGGTTTTGAGGGGTAAGTAGTAGCGATAGTAGGGAAAATAGTAGCGAGCAATGGTGGAAAAAAATCGGCCGCAATAAATAAGAGGTACGCAGAGGGAAAAGAATAAAGTCGCGTATGTATCAATCTATCTTCTTTATATGTGTATATATATGTATGTCTATGTTTATATATACACGTATACATGGGATAAGTGCAATTTCGTATTTCATAAACAGTACCAAAAACTCATATATTTCCACTGGCCAAAATAAAATGGGCAAATCCGTTGAGAAACCCACAGTTGGGGGGAGGTTAGGTTGTCGGACCCTCGGCTTGGCCCCCGAATCATTTACAGAAATCGACGCCCCTGATGTCAGCATTGCACCACGTTTGGCAGCCATCTCCGTCGTCTGTAAAACGCTTATGAAAAGCGCGTCCCGCGCTGCCTCACCCTCTGTCGGTGCGACTGCGTGGGACTTATTTTTTATTTGACACCTATCTTTTACCTACCGCGGCCGTTTCTTTCGTTATTTTTGCCCATTTCCCTTTAAAACTGGCAGAAAATATTGGAGGGGCCCAAACCAACATTGCAGGGGCCCAAACCAACATTGGGTGGGCCAGGGCCCCCTCGAAAGAATCAAATAGACACCTCTGGTTCCGACCATCCCGGACCGCCGGCGCGTAATTTCGGAGTGCCGTCTCGGAGCGCCGCCGCTAAGGGGACAATGTGAGCCACTGCCTGTGCGGCCGCCAAGAGGCGACAAGGGCTGTGCCACGGCGTTGCGGCCATCAGGCGTCTGCGTTTGTACTTCGCCCATCGGGGCAGTTCCCACTGTGGCTTCCTTAGGGTGGGTCCTTCGGATATTGAGGTAAAGAGGGTAACGGCATGTAGGGGTGCATATGCAATATTGAGAGCCCAATCAATATTGCATATAGGGCTTTCGTGTGTTTGCACATTGCATCATTTGTGTTTGTACGGATTCATTGGATGTAATCGTCGTTCGGTTGGTAATATAATAATTTTGGGGGATTACTGGGAGAGTTTTCCCTCCTTCGTGCGGTCTGCCGAGGCTGCTCCATCGTGAACGCTAGTCAGCCAACCGGGTTGCTCGTAACGACGGCGTTGCAAGCGGTGCAGTAGCGGTAGCCTCACTGTGTTTGTTGAGAGACCTCGCCCAGTGGACGGAGTCACGAATGGAAGGCTGGGAGGTCTGGCGTCGCCGACTGGTGCGAGGCGCGGGTCGGAGGCGAGCTATAAACGCGTCTACACAATCGCTCATTCATCTCTGGCTGTGTACCTGCTGTTTGGAAGCAGGCCATCGTCCTTACCTGTTCTTAAGTCTGGCGACGTTAAGGAGTGTGGTAGTTTTAGATCCGCCAGCGTGCTCAGTGTCATTGGTAATCTGGTGGAAGAATTTGTCAGCACCTAGCCTTTAAATTATGTCGCCGTATTTTGCCTGAACCGTATTTTACCTGTTTCGCAATATGCCTACTGCGCTGACCACTCGACGGAGACGCAATCGACCTGGTCAGCTACGCCAGAAACAACATGGACAACGGACAGACCACCACAAGACTGGGAAAGATCCTGTTTTTTGGTGCTCATGAGCACATATTTTCTGGTGCTCATGTTTTCTGGTGCTTTTGAGCACAAAATGTTTTTGGAGCGCATATTTTCTGGTGTTCTTCAACACCATAAAGCAATGCCAAATTCAAAGCACCAGAAAATATGTGCTCCAAAAATATTCTATACTCCAAAAGTTTGATACCGTGTCTCCATCAAAAAGCTACATCATAACCACGTTGACAAATTTCTTACTCGAAGCAATGATTCTGTCTCCATTCAATAAAAACACGTATGGTATTATAACTGACTTACGTTAAGAACGCCAACTTATACCAGTATTAGTGGTTGCAAAATTTCGCACACCAAAGCAAACTTTTTGTTTCGACACCAAGAACAAAAACCGGATTTCCAACCCTGGACCGACACGATCTGTTTCCCCAATTTGTCAGAGGCGTTTGAATGCGTCGTTCGCGGCGTCCTCTTGGCAAAGCTCGGCTGGTACGGTATATTAGACCACTGGTTCACTGACTATGTCGGAATATTTCTGTGTTCCTCTGCGTTTTGTCTTATCTTCGACCGTCTGCCAAGTGTTGGGGGGTTTCCAGACCCAGTTGCGAGCCAAAGTTAGGTATTTGATGTGCAGAATAATCATGTATTTTAGGGTACCGTGGCTGTAGAATTAAAAGGTAGCGTGCCAGCGAAACTCACTTGAAACGTCACGCACAGATATTAGACCAATACCGGTAAAGATTAACACACTAGTTAAATACGCTTTACAAGGCTATGCTCAAAGATCAGTGTCTGTCAGGAGGCAGCCTCCTCCGTCCTGGCCAATGCCGGGATGAAAATGCTACAAGTGCTCTCCCAAAGTCTAGTTGACACAGCGGGTTCTCACAGGAACAGACGAAGAGAGCTGCCTTTAAACACCAAACAGAGTCCCAAAACAGCGTCAAGATAGAGTCGAGACAAGGCTCAGAGAAATAGCAATACTACCAGATGACAGACTGTCACATTCCACACACCTTGGCTAATCCAGGACGAAATGCTGCCGATGTATCCTTGCATAGCTCAGCTGAAGAGCAATGATGTCATTCGGTCAGGACGTCACCGCAGCGAAGAAACACGTGAGGACGAGCTGAGCCAAGAGAGAGTTAGAGAGAGAGAGAGAGAGAGAGAGAGAGAGAGAGAGGGGGGGGGGGAGAGAGAGAGAGAGAGAGGGAGGGAGGGAGGGAGAGAGAGAGACTCCTACGGCCTGGCGGGAAGGTTTTATACCACGATCACTGAACCGAGTTTGAGGTGTCGCCTAGTTCGGGCGGCTTCACATTCACCGCCTCAGGCACCTACTGCCAAGGTTGGAAAAAGGTATTGCTTTTTGATGTTGAAGAACACCAGAAAATATGCGCTCCAAAAACATTTTGTGCTCAAAAAGTTTGATTTTGTGCCTCCATCAAAAAACTACATTATAATCATGTTCACAAATTCCTAACACTGCAAGCAAATGATTTTGTCTCCATTCAGTAAGAAGCAGATGCGATGTCGTAATTGTCTTACGCCAAAATTGCCAACTTAAACTAGTGTTACATTTGCCGACGTACCATGTTGGCATGTACACGTACATGCAACAACACAACATGTATTCCATAACAAAAATCATACTCCGACTTTAAGAAGAAAAATCAGATTTCCAACCCTGCCTACTGCCTACGGCTGAAGGTACCGCTACGCTTGACAGCCGGCTGGTCGATGAAGGGCGCGGTGACTGGTTCTGGACAGAATGGCCCGCAGAACCGTGCTCGGAAACGTAGTCACTGTGGTTTGCTAAAGTGGAATTTACATGTTACACCCAAAAACCTAATGGTCGTGATTAGGGATGCACCGGATCGGGGTTTTTGTGATCCGGCCGGATACCGGATATGCCGGATCGGGATGCCGGATATCCGGACGGATATCCGGCCGGATACCGGATATTATGCTTATGTGTTTTTATTTACTATTTCTATCGAAAGAATGGAACCGAAAAGACTGAACAAAGAAAAGAAAATATGGGAAACTGAAAAATAGTGAAAAATGTCGACAGTTTTTGTGTCATCCCCTAGTGCATAAACTCACTGTGAGGTTTCCTTAGGTTTCCTTGTAATCAATAAATAGATGAGCAAAGAACACAACAATAATAGCGGAGCTCACCATCTCCCCCTGCAGGCAAAGGTATTTGTGTAGCCACGATTCAGAAATGGGGGGGGGGGGCAAGCTGGCTGCAGTCCACCAAGAACATATAGGGCGAGGGGTAGAAATAACTTTTTGGCGTTGCATGACAACTTACGGTTGAATGTCCTTTTGTTGGATTTCAAAGTGCGAGAAATAGTGTCTCCAGTGGGAACTTCCTATTTGATACCTTAAATTTAGGGGGACATATCGCCACTTCTGGAAAACCGCAGGGGGACATGGGTACCCATAGGCAAAGGCTTCAGAATACGCAGAATACCATTACAGCGCCTTCGTAGAACTAGAATATCTGATTTGACAAGCCTTCTTCACGATTACTAAAGCATGCCTCTCGAAGTAACGGGTGGGTACTAAGAAATGAAGAAATGAAAACTTTTTAACTATAGATATTTCTTAAACATTACAGGTTTTATCACTGGCATTTGGCTCATGCATGCTAACCACTGTTGGCCTTAAAATCGCGCAAAAATGTGTGAGGAATTTCAATTTATTTGCAGTCAGGAGGCAATATCAAAGCAAGGTGACAGAGAGATTGTCGCGAGACTTGCCCGTGAGAACTCGGAACGGCCCAAATCATTTATCTGGAGGCACTATGAACCCTTTGGGACCCACGAGCGACTGTTAACAGAACGCTGGCAACCCTCTAGAGTCGTGGTAATGTTTCCCATGTTGGCAATCACCACCAAACAACCAGATTGAGCGTTAACCCGCGCAGTGGAAGGGGATTTCGCACTAACGCGCACTGGAAGGGGGTCTAAAAGTGCTCCCTCCGATCTCGGCAATAGAAAGAGCTAGAAACATGAAATCCTATGGACATGGTGGGGCTATAACGATTTACATTGTTGGCAATTTTCATGACTCTAAGTTGATATCTTCAGGGTCAAATAGGGTAAAAAAGGCCAACTTCGGACACTTTCTCGGCCCGTACACGCCATTCCGTACAACTTTTCGAACGAAACGGGGAGTTTGTTGGGCCCTTAAAACTTAGAATACAACTTCCATTTATTTGGCGTCTTGATTGGGGATTTTGGGTCGAGGTCATGTCAGGTCATTGACCTATGGCGTAATTTTTTCATCTTTTCCAGATCAGATTTTGACTCTGGTATATATGTATGCGTATCCACGTGCGCACACGTGTCTTTATTAGGGTCTTTGAACGCAAATTTCATACAAATCGACATGTCGCAGAACAGATCTGGGACAGGTTACAAGATATTTGGCCTTGACCTTTAACGACCTTGATTTTCACTGACCTTGGTATATGTAAGCGTATCAGTGTCCGCACACGTGTTTTTATTGGGGCTTTTAATGCATATGTCATACAAACTGACATGTTGCGAAGCAAATCTGGATCAGGTCACAAGCTGTTTGGCTTTGACCTTTGATGACCTTTAACCTTATTGACCCTGGCTGTGGTCTTGGGACGTCCATCACTTATGCCCGAATGACATCGCTTAACTGTGTTCAAACGGTAGTCTTAAGTAGAACGCTAGTTCCTTCACAAAGTTCCCACTTGTCAGCGACAACCGTCGTTTTCGTTATGTGTACGTGACTTCAAATGCTTGAAACTTCAAAAATTTCCGGCCGATTTCCAATTTTTCTACGTCATTTGACGAGTTCTTTAATTGCCATAAATGTCACAAAGTAACAGCAACCAGCTCCCATTCGTTCTCGAGATATTCAAGAAAAGCGGGTGGCGGGGCACAAAAAGACCCCCTTCCAGTGCGCGTGTTAAAAGACAGCTGCAGCTCATTCGAGCAGTAAAAACAACGGGTGTCATAACGCGTTCTGGCGGGAAGGTTTGGAATCTCTAGAGCGTACGTGACAAAAAATATTGGTGACAAACAAGGTTCGGTACCGAAAGAGCAAGAGGTCACTCCAGGTCACCCAAAAACAAGAGGTCGCTCAAAAGACCCGCATCCGGAAACTGTCGCGCGGATCATATGAAATCAGAATGAATGTGGCATCGCCATGGACGACGAAAGCCACTTCACCTATCACGAGAGGCATTTGCCATGAAATCTTGGGTACTCTGTTGGAGCACGTGGAGACTGTCCAGCAGAAGTACAGCTGAGGCAAGAGAGCAAGTTTCCCCGTAATCTTTTTTTCGTGTGACCCGCCATCTCTCCAAGGGGTGTGACAAGTCCGGTTATCATGCCGAGCACGGGTAATGTTGATGGCAGCGTGTACCGTGAGAAGTGCGTAGGAGATGTGCTCATCCCATATTTGGATGAGGACTGTTTCAACAGGGACATGTTGATCTGGCCAAACTTGGCCAGCGCTCATGATGTGAAGAAAACGCTCAAGTTGCTGGAAGAGGCCAGAGTGCCGATGGAGTGCGTGACAGCAATCCCCCTATGTGCCCCATGTGTGTTCTACTGAGGACATTTGGGGCATCATTAACCCTATTCCCGGAGGGCTATACGGTATGGTCGATTCCCGGCAGGGGGGCGGATTCGGCCCCCTCCCTGAGATCTCAAGAACTACTTGTCCGATTTCATCGCAACAAACGGCAATCGATTCGCCGTGACGTAAACTACATTTTTATAACAAGAAATTTTCAGAATTTTGAAATTTGTGGATACAGGGGGGCAAAAATGTCAAAATGGGGGGTACTTTTGGACTTCTAATAACTCCGTTGTTTATGGACCGATTTCAATGAAACTGGCATGAATCGAGAGATTATGGATAGGGCTTTTACCATGGGTACAAAAATCAGAAATTTTGAGAAAATGCATGGGCGTTCACAGGGTTTCAAAAATAGGAGGATTAGTTTTCTAACAACTGGATGAACAAAAAATTAAAAACACTTTTTTGGCTTCTGCTAGTCATGCTATGCTAAAGAAGTAAAAATCACGTTACAGTGTTTGTATAATGTTAGCATAGGCGGTGCCAGGGACATGAAAAAGAGGGAAATGTCAAGGTCACACGTTTCTCAGATCAACTTGTGACCTTTGACCTTAAATGACCTCCAGTGACCTTGGGGTCACTTAGAATGATCTCGTGTGCAATAAATATTGTCTGTAAACGTTTTCAATCATTTGAATTCACCCTATTTCAAAAATTTCATTTTATGGCTATTGCGATATCGGGTACGTGCACTTACATTTTAGGTCATAGCTCCGTGACCCGACCTGATATCAAGCTGAAGCTTGGTACACAAGTAGAGGGCACCGTTCTACGTCATATGTATTCCGGGCTTGGGATTTGAAAAAACGGCGCCGAAATTACAGCAAAAAAACAAATTTTGACTTTTGACCTTGACCTGACCTTGTAAAATAACCCCAGATAAACAAAATTACATCTACACATTGCCCAACTATTTAGCTATGCATCCATATAAAGTTTTAAGTTCTATCTTTAAAACTCTGTTTTTGGCAGACATTTTCCTTTTACCTTCAACATGACCAAAAATGGCATGAGGTGCCTCCCAAAAACGTTGCCTGGCTCCGCCCCTGAGCAAAATAGAATTTTGAAATTTTGTCGCAGCACATAGAAAAAATAGCTAGGAAAAGTGACCAGAGTTTCGTGAAGCTGCGTTAAAAAGCCTGGAATTGGCAAGCAAAAAACCCGAGGGGGGCGAATTCAGCCCCCCCCCTACCGGGAATAGGGTTAAGCAGAGGATGTTTCAGGGAAATTGGTACGCAACACCCAAAGTTGCCCTAAAGCGCTGGATGAACCAGGTGATCGCTGTTATGGACCCACAGGTACCGCAGGTACCGTTCTGGACCCATAGGTACCGCGTAAAATGCTGGTGCGCTTGCCCAGGCGCTTGCGTGTTGCCGACAGATGAGAGGAGATGGAGATGACCCATTAGGCAAGAACTGACTGCAACGTCTATGACTACATTTCTGAAAAGTTTAATGTTCATACAGTAATAAATATGCTTACGGTATGACATTAAATACTGTCTCATGTCCCTGTGCCTACACGTGATATTTTCTCTTAATGCAGTGTGTCAGAGAATTTGAGAAAGATAAGAAATATTTGGAAAAAGGAAGATATAAATCATAAGATGGGATGCTGACCGCATGCTGGCTATTGTTTCACAGCTCTGAACTTAAGTCCCATTCTTGCAAAATATCTCCGAACCCTCCCGGAGCAGTACAGAAAAGTATTGGTTCCAAGGTCTCCAGATCGATATGCAACTGCCAATTACATCGACAGTCTAATACAACAAGCCACGCTTCTCCTGAAACGGTTTTGAACGCAAACATTAGAGCAACGATTTGATCGTACACCGGGAGGTTAAGTATCCGGCAATATCCGGCCGGGTCACAAAAATATCCGGCCGGATACCGGATACCGGATAATCCCTAATATCCGGCCGGATATCCGGCCGGACCGGATATCCGGTGCATTCCTAGTCGTGATACTAGCTGAACGGTCGCGTCACTAGCCGTTGACTGCGCTGTTGCTTGAGGACTGGAGTTGCAGGGGCAACGGCTCGTGTTGCTCACCGGTCGTGATGCTGTGGCTCGGGCGCTCTGGTTGCACCTGTATCGCTTCGCGGCCACCGCGGCTGCAGCTGGTCGGCCCGACTGCTTTGTAGCTGCTGTTGTGGCATGGCGGCTGTGCTGCTGAGCTGCCGTGCTGCTGAGCTGCCCTACGATGAGCCGTGTTGTCTTGTCTCCGCCGTTGCTGCAGACGCGGCTGTCCGCGCCTTTCGACGAGTCGCCTCGCCTCGCTGTCCATGGGTTAGGCCCGAGCACTCGTCCGTCGACGGCTCCACACGCAGTGCAGTGGAGCACCACTACTGCACAGCGGTGCAGTGCACAGCACACTACTGCACAGAGCAGTGTGCCGTGCGCTACGGAGCGTTCCGCGCCGGATCCCACTGCCAGCTCCGCGGCACGAGATCATGGCCTTAGGTGCTCTGTGAGGCGAACCTCGTCCGCGCGCGCGTCATTATGCGGTGAAGCAGGTGAAGCAGGTACGGATTCAAGGGGAGGGCGATGGGGCGATCCCCCCAGGCCTGAAAAGGGGCCCCACGATCGGGGCCCCTCTCGGGCTTGCCCGGAAGGGGCCCTTCCCAAATTCAAAAAGGCTCCGAAAGAGCCCCGTACGGCTCCTTGATGCAGTCAGAGGGCCTCTGGGAGGGTCAGATGACCCTTGAGACGCATACAGGGATCCAGGGGCGCAGCTAGGGGGCTCCTAGGGACCAAAGGACAGGAAAGACCAGGACCCCGCAATTTCTGAAGGGGCCCGCGCCACCGAGGGTATAGAGAATTACTCATAAAAACCGAAATTATCGCCAAAATGTTTTAAGAACGGTAGACAAGAGAAGACAATCAGCCTGTAGGAGGCCTCTGCCCGGCTATGGAGGCAGGGGCCTCCTACAGCCCGTGGAGGTCCCTACAGCTTGTGGAGGCACCCTACCAGCTTGTAGGGGCCCCGCCGGTCTGTAGGGGCCCCTGCCTCCAACCAGCCTGTAGGACCCCTGCTGGCTTGAAGGAGCCCCCTGCTTGCCTGCAGGGGGCCCCCTAATGAATCGCTGGCCTATAGGGCCCCTTGCCGGCCTTTTGGGCCCCTGCCGGTCTGGAAGGACCTCTTGCCAGCCATGGGAGGGCCCTGGTTGGCCTGTGGATAGAACCCCTGTTGTCCTGTGGGGCCCTTGCCGGCCTGTAGGGTCCCTGCCGGCCGATAGGGTCCCTCTGTCTGCCTGTAGATGGCCCCTGGCGGTATGCAGGGACCCCCCGCTGGCCTGTAGGGACCTCCTGCTGGTCTTTAGGGCCCCCACCAGCCTTTGGAGGGTCCCTGCAGTCCAGGTCCACATGAAGGGGGTTCACCGCTGGGCGAGGACCCCTGAATTTTTGGCTCTTTGCGCCCCTGAAGCTTCCAAAGGGTCCCTGAGACCGGCAAGGCCCCAGCACGACGGATTGCCCCTGAGTCCGCCAGATCACAAGGGCTTGGAGGCGGCCGAGATGAGGACTGAGTCCCTAGGACGGCTTAAGGGTCCCTGGAATGTTATAGGGGCCACGAACGGGTTTCAAGGACCTGTATGAAAAGCTGAAGGTTCCTGATGTGGTCAGAGGGCCTCCGGGAGGGTTAATGAGACTATGAGACAGGATGGCCCCTCAGATGGATAGAAATGTCCCCGAGACTCTCCAAGGGTCCCTGGAACCGCATTGGGGTTCTAACACGACAAAGGATCCATGAGATCGCTTTAAGTCCCAGCGAGGCCCCTGAGACGGCAAGAACTTAAGAGGGTGCGCAGAACGGCATGACACCGTGGCAAGCAGAGGAGCCCCTGAACAGGGATTCATCAGTGACGTTCTCAACCTCGAAATGGGCTTAAACGGGCTACACTGGTCGTTTTGAAAACCTGAGGGGTTCCTGATGCAGCCAGGGGGACCCGGGAAGGTCAGGAGTGTCCTGAGAGAAGGCGGGCCAGATGGCTACACGGCAGATGGCCCCTGAAACCGCCAAAAAGGTTGGAGGGCCCCTGCAAAGCAAAGACGGCAAGAGGACCTCTTAGACGGTATGGGGGCTCTGGACGGCTAGAGCCCACGAGTGTATATGGCAGGCTTCTGGCATAGAAAAGATACGCCTGAGACTGCCAGTGAGGCCCCGACTGTCAGACATACCCCATGTAACAGAGGAAGGCCCCTGATACTGCCATGGAGAGTACCGGAAACGTTCAGAGGGCCCATGACACTGCACAGGGGTCCTGAAATCGCCAGATCTTTGTAACCGCCAGTGGGCCCATGAGACGGAAAATTTGTTCCCCAGAGACAAGAGGACAGACCTAGGACAACAGGGGGTCCACTGAGACTGCCAGAGAGGGGGCCTTTGAGACCGCTCACGAGCAGTCTCTAGCAAGGACCACTGAGACGACCAGATGGGCCCCTGAAACTACTGCCTAAGAGTGCTCAGACTCTTTCCGCGGGTTTAAGCAGCGAGGATCGCAAGAGTGTCGCGGAATGAACTATAAGCCGGTTTCTTAACCCGTCCCCGACTGGGGAAGGCAGTTGACTGCCCCCCCTGAGGTTTTTCTGGAATTGCGAGAGAACCAACAAACACAGAGTCACGAAACTTTGCGTATATTTTGCTCCATCAATTTTACATCTCGTGTCAAAATTTCGACCTCAGGTCACGTCAGGTGTCTGACCTAGGTCAGGTCAAACAGACCTATATCAAAAAAAGTTTAGCGCCCTGTAACTTTTTCGCAAAACAAGATATCTCAATAATACTTTCAGGGATTAGTGATCGTGATAGATAACAAATCTGCTATCTCAGATTTTTCGGAGTTTTCCGGGTCATTGACCTAAGGTCAAGCCCATTTTTAAGACATATCGCCGTTTTTTCGAAAATTGACGGAATATTCCATAACATTTTTTAGTGCGGAGTGAAGCAGACATCTAGTTACCGTTATTGGGCAAAGCATCAATGACTTCCAGCCATTGACCTGAGGTCAGGTCACGAATAACTGTAGTGGGCCAAAATGTACCACCGTCAAAATCGATGATGAATTACTCAGAATGGGTAGAAAATGGCAGAACTAGCTTGCACAGACGTAATTAATACCAGGAACCTCAAAAAGCTTCAAAAAATTGCATATTTTGGAAGTAAACAGGCCTTCGCGAATAAAGCTCCGCCAACTTTGTAGATTGGTAACTAATTAATTTTTCCAAAATTTAAGCATGGGAAACGATCACAAGAGCCACAAAGATCAATAAAACTGACATAGATCGTCTTTTTTCGCGAAAATAAAGGAACGCCAAAATTAGTTCCCGTCAATTTGGTACCGCGGACGACAGCGGCGCACACTGACAGCTAGCGGGAGAATTACCGTGTCTTTAACTCAACGTTTCGGCGTATATATTGAACAAATCTGGGGAAATTAGACGTGTATCGGCATCCGCAAACGTTTACTTGTGCGCTGGTGTCTTTACCTATGCGCTATTAGTCACAGCCCTTGAGATTCAGGCTATTTCTCGGTCTCATGCAGTCGGCTATGAGAAAACATATAAAGGGCGTAAATTGGCTTACATGTTATCTAAAACTAAAAATGAGACCAGTTTCGAGCTCTACTCGTCACAGGGTTCCCAGCGGTATGCTTATTTTTATCGTGCGACCAACCATTTGTGAGTTAGAGGGGGGCGCAGTCAACTGCCCCCCCAGTCGCCGATGTTCGAGACGGACCGACGATCGTGCGCGGGTTAATGTTTTTCCTCTGATCCCTCCTTAGCTACAACTGCAAGGCTTCGGCTTCACGCGACCCACGTCAGTCTTATTTAACGCATTTCCGACGCATCACCAGCGCAGAGCCGACTGGCGGCTGCTCACAATCGAAAAACTTCGCACAAGAGACGGGACACATTCGTAGAAACTTTATTGACGATAATGAAATAAGTTACGCACATCCGCCAAGGTCACTAGTGGAAGCGAGGGAGGGTGACGGTACGAACTTCATGCTTGTGCGATCGTGGCTACACTACACCTACACACGGAGTCGCGCTCGCGTCCGCCGGCGGACGTCGCGCGAAGCGTCCCTGCGCCGCCCGGCCGCCGGCCCGCCTACGAGGCGGCGTCGGGCCGGCTGCGGCGCAGCGCCTCCAGTTTCACGCTGTTCGCCTGGTTCTCGGACAGCTCGACGATCTGGCCGTTGGGCATGAGCACGCCGAGCTTCTGCTGGGCGCCCGACTTGATGATGACGATCTTGCCCTGCTGGGCGGCGCCGGGCAGGCGCGGCGCGGCGGCCGGCGCCGCCGCCGCCGGCGATACGAACTGCACGCTCGTCGACACGTAGCGCGGCGCGCGCTGCATCGGCGGCGGCGCCGGCTGGATGGCGCGGCTGGGGGAGAGCGGAGGCCGCGGCCCGGCTGCCGGCGCCGGCCCGGCCGTCAGCAGCGCCGGCTGGCTGCTGGTCAGCAGTGCCCCGTGGCCGGCGGTCAGCAGGGCCGTCTGGGTGCCGGCCAGCAGCGTGGCCCGGCTGGAGGCTAGCACGGTAGGAGGGGAGCCGGTCAGCAGCCCAGGCGGCGAACTGGTCAGCAGGGCCGGCTGGGACGTCAGCAGGGCTGGCTGAGACGTTAGTAAAGTCGGCTGAGATGTCAGCACGGCCTGCTGAGTTGTCAGCACAGTCTGCTGAGTTGTCAGCAGGCCCGGTTGCGACGTCAGCACAGCCTGCTGAGTCGTCAGCAGGGCGGGCTGAGACGTCAGCAGCGTCGGCTGCGAGTTGGCCAGCAGCGCCGGCTGGTTGGTCGTCAGCAGCGCGGCCTGTCCGCCCAGCAGTGTCGCAGCGTTAGTGGCCACCAGCGCCGGCTGCGAGCTGGCCAGCAGTGCCGTCTGGCCGGGCGCTAGCAGCCGGGCCTGGCCGGACGGCGCGGCGGCGCCTGGCCCGGCAGCGGCCACCAGCGTCGGCCGACCGACCGCCAGCGGCGCCATCGGCCGCGCCTGCAGCTGAACCGGCGGCATCGGCCGGATCAGCTGCGGCTTGCGCGGCGACGCGCCACCCACCAGCTGCTGGCGCAGGATCGGCGTGCCCGCCGCCGTCGACAACGTCGGCGCCGGCGCCACAGAGCCGGCGGCCGCGGCGGGAGCGGCGGCAGCGGGGCCGGAGGCGGCGGCTGCAGCAGGGCCGGGAGCGGCAACGGCAGCGGCAGCGGGAGCGGCCGGCGGCCGATGGCCGCGGGCCTCGCTCACGATGCGGGCCGCCAGCCGCTGCGCCTGCTGCTTGTCGAGCGGCAGGCTGCGCGCCTGCACCTGCTGCAGCACGCTACGCACCTTGGCTGCGATGTCGGCCGAGACCACGGTGGCGGTCGGCGCGGCGGTTGTGGCAGCGACGGGGACGGCGGCCGGGACCGGGGCCGGGGCCGGGGCCGGGGCCGGGGCAGCGGCCGGGGCAGCGGCCGGCACCGCCTCCTGCATGACGGCCGGCCGTGACGCGCCCGGCGCGATCGGCAGCGACTGGATGTGCTGCGCCAGCACCGACCGGTGCGCCGGCTGGGTCACCGGCGTCGCCGCCGACACGGTCGCGGTCGACACGGGCGCCGGGGCCGGCGGGGCCGAGGCTGACGGGGCCGGAGCGGCCGACCCGACCGTCGGCAGGGCAGAGGCCGACGTCACCACGGCCGTGAAGGTGGAGACGGCCGTGGCGCCCGAGTTGGCCGCCACGCCAGGTAGGTTCAGCGACTGCAGGATCGAGTTGGCCTGCTCGGGCGGCAGCCGCATGTACATGGTGGTGCCGGTCTTCGGGTCCTTGTAGGGCAGCACCACCGCCACCTTGCCGGCGGGCGGGGCCGACGGGCGCGCTGGCGACGAAGCCGCCTTCTCCGGCGAGGCGCCCGGCCGCACGGGAGAGTGCTTGATGTCGCCGAACCCTTCGCCGGCGTCGGCCGCCGGCGCCAGGCTGTCGGAAACGCGCGTCGGCGCCGCCGTCACCGCGGCGGACGTCGACGCGCCCGACGCGGTGGCCACCTTGTCCATGAACATGCGGCCGTCCTTGCCCATGCGCAGCACGAACGGGCTGCTCACGGCGCCGGACATGTGTACCACCTTGGTGAACGCGCCGTCCACCAGGTTGGCACGGTTGACGAGCACGCGCTGGCCGGCGGGGCGCGCCGTGCCGGCGCCGGCCACGGTCGCCGTCGGCGCGGCCAGCCGGCGGCCGGGCGGCGGCGCCGGCGGCCGCAACTCAGCCGAGCGCCGGTTGATCTTCTGCTGGATCTGGCTGCGGATGCGGCTGACGCGGTCGCCGAGGTTCTCCTGCAGCAGCGACAGCTCGCTGTTCCAGGCCGGCGACGGCTCGGTGATGCGCGTGGGCCTTGGCGGCGGCGCCGGCCGCCGGCCGCGCTGCAGCAGTCGCTGCCGGTACGCGTCCCAGTCGGCCGGCCGGCCGTCCGCCGCCGGCCGCGCCGGCGACGCGGCCGCCACGCCGAACGGCACGAAGTCGTCGTCGCGCTGGCCCCGGTCGCGGCTCGCCTCGTCGCTGTCGTACGCGAAGTCGTCCATCTTGCGCACCTTGCGCATGCGGCCGCGCGAGCTGACCTGCCAGGCGTCCGGCTCCTTGGCCTCGCCGCCGCTCGGCACAGCGCCGTCCACACAGTAGTTGACCCGCTTGCGCTTGGCGCGGCGACTGCGCTGCTTGCGGCGGCCCTCCACTGTAAACAAGAGAGCGCGGCCCGGTCACCACGGGCGACCGCTGGTACAAAAGTCTGCTCTTCGGGGACAACACAAGAGAGCGGCTCTGTTTCCGTGCAGCCGGAGGGGCAGGGCACCGAGAGGAGGACAAATGTTTTCGCAGCGAGTGAATCGATGCGCTTGGGCTACTGAACATGCTGACCCTCAAAACACAAGGGACCCAACATTATCTTTTGTACGCACAAATGCATTTATGAACGTATCTCGTGAGTCAGAGTGGCCAGTACCCATTCAGTTATTGCCCGCAAGAATAGCAGAGGGTGGGCATCTGCCACGTCCAGCCCCTCTCCTTCACATACGAACACGGCCCTGACAGCCTGTCTCCGTCGAGACACCAGCACCTACCGTCCATACTGTCTTCGTCATCAGACGGCTCCGGGGACGGGCTGGGGGTCTTCTCTGGAGCCCTGGACGTCGGCTCCTGCTCCTGCTCCGGCTCGCACCACGCCTCCTCGTTCGGGTCCTTGTAGTCGGCCGGCCTGCCGGGTCCGCCAGCAAGCCATCAGCGGCAGCAGCAGTGCCACGTGACCGCATCCAAACGGCGCTCGTGCGCGCAACAAACAAGACGTGCGATCTGGTCACGAAACAAGCAACACTAGTCGCCACAAAGCGGAGACCAAACTTTAACAATTACCCGCAGCAGTTCATGAGTAGGGATACGAAACTCAATTCCGTCACGGTCAACGCGCTGGTATTGTCCTCACGCCGGGATCTGACCGAGTGGGAGCGTAGGCCGACAGTACGCACCTTTCGATATAGTTGAGCCATTCCTGACACAGCCGTTTGCGCATCTGTCGCACCGACTGGTTGATCTTGGACTCAAGGGGCTCGAGCTCTTTCAAGATCTTCTTGAGCGCCTTGTGCAGCTCCACCTCGCACGCGGGAGTTTTCAGGCCGCGCTGGGAGCCAACCACAGGTCAAATGGGAGTACCGAGAGCAATCTCTTCCCAGGAGGAGTACTCATGTCCATATTCCGGCTTTCTGAGACTGGACCAACGTAAAGGAAAATCGACGGACGCCACGCCCAATGAGAAACCAGGCGTGAACGCCTACTTTGAATCGAGCACGAAACTCTCTATACAAGCACTTATTATCCATTTAACCTACAGGCTGGATGCTTCCCAAGACAGAGTAATCTGGAAGCTGACACACAATCTCCCCCGCAGTTACCCATCAAATGACTGAATGGCCAGTCTATGCAACAAGTTCTCCTTAGCAACGGCTCCGATCCCTTACGTCAACCTATGAAACAACTCGGACCAAAAACAAAAAGAAACTGCCCTGGAAACATCCTTAGCAACGGCTCCGGTCCCTCATATCAACATTCGTTCCTTAGCAACGGCTCCGGTCCCTCATATCAACCTGTCACACCACTCGGACCAAATGCAAAAAGAAACCGTTACAAAAAGGTGTTCTGGAAAGGCACATTAATGTGCCGTTCAGTCCTCTCGAACACTAAATACATGCGACGAAAGTACCAACTTCTCTACTTCGGGGATACGTTGGTCCAGAACGCCAGCTCGAATATCTACGAATTACATCCCTCAGACTGGTATCAGACTGGTATCACTCTGGTAGCGATAAGGGAAATGGTCTATCTTACATCTACCATAAATGACTCTTGATTCGGTAATGGCAATCTGTTCAAATACTTTCGAAGCAACTTTAAAAATTATGGTGCCAAAGTGCTAGGGACGCATATATTCATTGCACAGTCCGCAGTCAAAGACAATACACATTATGAAAACAATTTTCTTCAAAGTGGACTCGCGACTCCTAAATATTTGTCAATTTCAATGAAGTTAATGCCAGTGTGTCTCTCGAAGGTAGACATATATAATGAAAACAACATATTTCCGTTTTGCCAAGTTAAGGAATATTGGGAAAGAAAACAGTGGAAATACGCCGTTTTTTCACGGCAGTTATCAATCGCTTTGCGACTCATACAAACAATTATGTTTTGCTAAAATTAGTGTCATAGCTGTAGTGGACCTAACAACGGGAAAAAACTCCTGAAAAATATGATCTTCAAAAATTGGTGAAAGATGAGTAACCCTACTGGATACCCTGATCGTCTCCTATTGAAAGGTGACCCGAGTGGGCCGTCCTTTGGTATATCTCGGCAGACACCGAACGACCAGGCCTTCGATTTCCAGGTCGGCAGACCGCGTCTCCACAGTGTATGCGGCCGCGTGCAACCTATGCGTATGACGTCCTGGTCAGTACGGCGATGCTTTGAAGCGGCGCACTTCAGACAGCAACAACGGCGAACGCAGTGATTTACGAGCCGAAGGCTAAAGATAACCGCATACCTTCTGGCACTTCACGGGCATGAAAATCTTGCCAAGTTTGAAACCCCGACGGTGTGGGTGCACGAAATTACCTCCGATGTCCGGACAGCAGTTACTTTTTCGACAGTTCACACCATCAACGTTGCTACAGCGCTACATATATTGTTTAATGTTACGTTACACCCCAAACAAGCCGCCTGTACACCTCCTCCAGTTTTTCAGCACATCTTCAATCCCCCAACCCAAGCCTGCACGTGGAGACTTCTCACGCCGCGTCCCCGTGAGGCGAGTGGCGCCCGGCCCGGTGCCGCAGTCGGCAGGCCAAACTCCCTCACCTTCTTGCCGGCGGCGTCCGAGTCCGGGTCGAAGGCGTCGACCAGCCGCCGCAGCTCGTCGAACGTGCTGGCCACCAGCTGGAACTGGTCCGGCTCGGGCGGGGGCAGGTGCGCCGGGTCCGGCACCGGCTCCGGCACGGGCAGCTCCGGCCCCGCCGCGCCCTCGTCCGAGTCGCTCGAGCCGGCCGCCGACGTCGGCTCGCGCTTCGCGGCGACGACGCCGCCCTTGGCGTCGGGGGCGGGCTTCTGGTCCGGTGAGGCCAGCCCGACGCGGTCCGGGTCCGGCTTCAGGCTGTTCGGAGCCGACTCGGCCGGCTTCCGGTCGGCCGGTGCCGATTTCTGGCCGTCGACGTCCGGCTTCCGGTCCTCGAGCTTGAGCTTTTCGTCGATATCCGAAGACGGGTCGTCAGGCGGTCGCTTCAGACCGCGCAGGACGCCCGTGAAGTCGGCGGGCGCATTCTCCCCGCCGGCCGGCCCATCCGCCGCTGCAGACTCCGTCTTCACGTCCCCCGGAGAGCGCGACCTCCTCGGCGACCGGCCGGGACCGTCCCCAGCCCAGCCGTCCTCCCCGCCGCCGGCCGGCCGGTCACGGGGCTCCTCCTTCACGCGGCCGAGGTCGACAGCGCGGTCAGCGCTCGGCTCCTCCGGCCGTCCCGTGTCGCCGTTCACCGTCGGCGCCCCACCGGCGGCGCCTTCCTGCGTCGCCGGTGGCGGCGTCCCTGAGTTCGGCGCTTCGTCCTCCGCACCGTCAAGCGCCGGCGGCAGCTGCGGGCGGGCGCTGCGGCACCGGGGAGCGAGCGGGGCTGCAGATCCCCTCCTCTTCCGGAGACGCCACCGCGTCGCCGCCGGCGCCGACCTCCGGCCGCGCCCGGTCCGCTTCGGCGGCGGCTTTACTGGCCTCCGCTCCGTCCCCGTGCGGCAGCGGCGCGTCCGTGCCGCCGCCAGCACGCACACTGGCCTCCTTTGCGGCCGCGGCCGCCTCACCGACCCATCCGGCCGAGTTTTGATTCTCTTCTACCTCCGCTTTTGCCTCTGCCTCTGCCTCTGCCTCTGCCTCTGCCTCCGCCTCCGCCTCCGCCTCCGCCTCCGCCTCCGCCTCCGCCTCCGCCTCCGCCTCCGCCTCCGCCTCCGCCTCCGCCTCCGCCTCCGCCTCCGCCTCCGCCTCCGCCTCCGCCTCCGCCTCCGCCTCCGCCTCCGCCTCCGCCTCCGCCTCCGCCTCCGCCTCCGCCTCCGCCTCCGCTTCTGCTTCTACCTCCACCTCGTCGTCGGCAGACATCGGCTCGTCGCCGGCCGGCGGCGGGGAGGGCTCGAGGACGGCCGGCACCGCGTCCTCCGCCTCCGGGGAGGGCGCGTCGCCGTCCGCCTCCATCCGGGACGCCCCCCGCGCGTCCTCGGCCTCCGACACGGCCGCCTCCAGCTCCGGAGCGGAGGAGCGCGACAGCTCCTCCGCGTCCGACGCCGGCGACTCCCGGTCCGGCGCGGACATGCGCGACAGGTCCTCCGTGCCCGAGACGGCCGACTCCAGGTCGGGCGGCGACAGCCGCGACAGCTCCTCGGTGCCGGACATGGCCGACTGTCGAGAGAGCTCTTCGGCGTCGGAGAGGACGGGCGGCGGCCGACCGCGCGGCCGTCCCCTGCCCCGCGGCCGACCGGGACCGCGCTTCGGCGGCCGCCCGGGCCGGCTGGCCGGTGGCTCGGTGGCGGCGGCGCGGCCCGGCCGGCGGCCGCGGCCCCGGCCCTGGCGCGGCGCCAGCGGCGCGTCGCTGTCGCTGTCCGCCGCGTCGCTACCGACGCACGAGTCCGAGTCGGAGCCGGCGGCCAATGGCCGGGGAGTCCCGGCCTGCGGCAGGCGGTCCAGCAGTCAGGGTGCGGGCCCGCAGATCGTCACCACAAGATTCCCTCAGAGCTATCTTTAAGACAGGCCATCAGTCAGTACGTTGTGGACAGTCGCCACAATTTACTTTTTCTTGGCCAAATGAGTGTTGGAATTCGAAGAATTACCTCCGGTAAACGCACAAAACATCAAAGCGCTGCGCGGCACGCTTTAGTGCCGTTGTATTTTGTTACAACGCAATTCATCTCGCCGACTTACCAATTCCTGGAAGCAACGATGGGCTTTCCGAGCTCTCTCGCTTCTGATGGACATGCCACAGTAGGGGCACACATTCTGAAAAAGGGAGGTGTCAGACCACACCAAAAAACGCGAACCGAATGGCTTTATTATCACCACACGTACGGTACGAACTTAAAACATTCAAGGTTATAATGTACACGTTTCGAAAACGGAAACTTTTATGTAAAGCATGCAAAAGTTGCATGCTTTATGCTTTAAAGTTGCATGCAAAATAAACTTAGACATCAATTTGTTACGTATGACGCACTTGCGACTCACGTTAAAAAAGTTTTCACGGGACAAAAACGATTTTGAGTCTGTCGAGGAAAACATGTGCGACAAAACTGGATCCTGAACCCCATTTTTGAAGGACAGCAATGCATTACACTCTCGAAGTGCATAATAAACAAATGTGGGGTCACAACTTGTATAATGATGAAATCTTCTCACTGCAATCTTTAACACTTCTATATTCCCGCAATGCTTAGGACAACATCAATGGGAACATAAAAGGCACACTTGTACGACACACACGGAGGAAGTCGAACCCAAGCCACCTTCATACACAGCCTGCAGGCTGGCCCCACGAGGCCGGCTCTGGACCCAGCCCGTTCACCTGGTCAGCGGCCTGCAGCGTCGGCGGCTGATCCTGCTGCGGCTGCTGCTTGACGGGGGTCGCCGTCCGGCTGCCACCGCGGCCGCGGCCCCGGCCCCGCGGCCGGCCGCGCTTCGGCGTGTCGGCGACGGCGGCGGGGGCGGCCGTGGCGCGACAGCGGCTCCGCGCAGTCGGCGGCCGCTGGGAGCGCCGGCCGGACCGGGTCAGCGTGAACTCGGGCCCCTCCGGCGCCGCGCCGGCCGAGTCCGAGCCCGAGTCAGACTCCGACTCGGAGCCGCCGCCGGCCGGCGACTCGGAGTCGGAGCCGGCCGGCGTGGCGCCGCCCAGGCAGGTGAAGACGCGGCGCGCGGCGGCCGGCCGGCGCGGCGCACGCTGTGCCGAGTCGCGCCGCAGCTGCGCCAGCCGCCGCCGGAACTTCTCGAGCCGCGCGCGGCTCCAGCGGCCGCCAGTGTCGGCCGGTCGCAGCGGGCGCGGCGCGGCCGGCGGCGGCGGCGGCGCGTCGACCCAGCCGTCGGGCGCGCGCCACGGCCGTCGCCGGTACAGCCGCACGTCCTGCACGCACAGGTGCGGCAGGTGCACGTACTCGAAGCCGTGCCGGTCGCAGCCGAGCAACGCCTCCCGCGGCTCCGTCAGCGACGTCTCCATCACGCACTCCTGCACCGTCTTGTGGTTGTGCTGCGGGCAAGGCAAGGGAGAATGGGAAATTCGAACTGGAGATAAAAGAAACCAATAATCGAGATAAAAGGAATCAACTGTTTCATTACTCTTCACGGCGGCATCGCGCAAACCTTCATACAATTACTATTTCCTCAGCTTATCTCACACAGAACAAAACCCACAAAGGCACCATCTTTACACCAAGATGTCTTTTAACACGAACATTACGATTGATTATCCATTCGGAGAATTTCTATGGCAACTAAAATGTCTTTTGCGAAAAATGCAATTTCACGTTACTCGAGTAATCTAGCAGCTATTATAACTCTAACGCGAATATGGTTGTATCGACACACTAAGGACGAGCTGCCTTAACGACCACTCGAAAACAGACCCCGTCCCTCAGCACCAGAACCTCGCCACCTCCCGCCAGCGCCACTCACGAACAGGAAGTCGCACATGGTCTTGACCATCCAGACGCGCTGGTAGTAGCTCAGCTGGTGGAACAGATGCTTCTCGAACGGATTGGACGTTCCGAGCACCTCCCAGAAGCCGGGCTCGATGCCCTGCGTGTCGAGGAGGCGGTCGGTTCGACCCGCCTCCTTGGCATACGCCCGGTACCAGAGCGCCACGCGCGCCGCCAGCTTCTCCGTCCACATGGTGTACGGCATGGGCGGCAGCTCGCCCAGCTTGGTCCTGACCAGCGGCGCACTGAGGAGGGCGGCAGTGGAGCCGGGTCAGACTACGGACCACTCAAGGGCAGCCAGCAGAGAACACAGTGGGGATGCCTGCTACTCCGTAAGCACGGAGCCATGTTCGACTGCGCACAACTCAAAGCCGGACCAGGTAGCAAAGACCACAGTGGCAATAACCGGTGCTCCCATGTATGAAGCCGGTATTATGCTGCACACTGACGGGCCTATGGCATGAAATATGATTCTCCTGGGAAGGGTATGGCAATAACAAAAGCCGCATGACGCGTGACCGCAACAGCTGAGTGGGCACGAAGCCAAATAAAGAAACCTGTATGTTGGAGGATTCGAGTCCCTCATCCGGCGCTCAACTTTGTCCCGAAAGCGAGATAAGGTTGTCCAGGGGCGGACCCGTGCACTTGGAGTTGCGTGGGAAAATTAAGATCCTTTGCTGCAATTTGTCCCAGTGTCTGAGGAAAAACTGCTCATCGGAAATATTTGGTTCGGACGGGCGATGATGGTGACCTCATTATCACCAACGTTCCCGTCGCCAAGTCGAACATCGCCACGACTCACCTGACGAGCGAGGTCATCATCATGGCCAGTGTCTCGGAGGACTGCGGCACAAGCAGCATCCGTTCCATCTCGTACAGCGGCACCTCGAAGATGTTGAGCGCGCGCAGACTCAGGTGGATGAACTGGGCCAGCTGGGGGAGCTGCGGGGCAGAGACCGGTAACGGCACATGGCGGGGACAAACGAACCATGCTTGAAGTTACGAAAAGCCAGCTATCGTCATTCCGAAACCTTTCATCGCGCAAATAATGAGTGCACGATAAATAAGGACGTTTCTGTGCGTCCGCTGGAAGAACAGCGATCCTACGGACAAACACTACGGAAATCCGCGCAAACCATCATCCATAACCTAAGCCCACACCCATACGGCGGCGCTCTTTCTATCTACCAGGCCTGAAATGCAAAAGCACCATGATGGTCAGAAGTCTTCAATACGGACGAAGCAGGGGCAAGAGCCATCTAAGTAATTTCTTTCTACCCGGCATCGCTGCCCTATCGTTAAATGTTCCCAAAATGCCCGGCAGCTGTCTCCACCGCAGTCTTCGCCCACGACACCACCACCTGTAACAAAGCTGCTCCACATTCCACAACAGATCATCTCCACAACATTCCATCACCAAACCAAATCGCGATTCCTCACGGTGCCCATCACCCTCGGCTCACCTCCCACATGGCGCGCAGCCGCTCGCCATTCTGGCCCTGCAGGAGGCGCGCCTCCCAGGCCACGATGCTGTTCTCCTTCTCGCGCCGCTGCTGCCGCTTGGCCTCCAGCTGCTGGCGGCGGAACTCCTTCTCGCGGTCGGCCCGCTCGTGCCGCACCCAGTGCAGCACGTGCGAGAAGAAGCCAGCTGGAAAGGCGGCGCGGACGTCACAACGGCCGGGGTACTCCCCGGGACCTCACCGCCCTCACTGGCGCTGCGTGCGGAGGACGCCGTGTGACGTCAGGGACTTCTGTAGCCCGATTACGCATCGCTGTTTCCAGGTCTGGTGCACCGGACAGGAGCTCATGCTGCCGCGACCTCCAACGGTGCCTTTCATTGAAACGGCAATTCGCACAGAGATCTCCCCCATCGGCTGTCGCAATAAGACCCGTCAAACGTGCGGACTGGAAGATCCTCAAGCTTAATGCATTTCAGTCACTCAGAAACAAGATTCTATCTGCAGTGACACCATCACCCCACATAATCTGTCAAAGAGACGTTACCCGATTCTCGCGTCGCTAGAGGCGGCCCAAGACGTCAGGTGTGACGTCATCGCCCGAGAACAGAACAGCCGGATGACGTCAGAACGAATCTGCACAGGGAGACAGGTACACTACCCGATTCTAAGGTGATCTGCCCGTAAAAACGGACGCAATCACGGAGCCCAATAACTCACGGGTTTTGCCCCGGACGGAGCGGCGTCTGTTGATTATCTTCTGGTCGACCAAGGCCTCCGGACCCTCGCTGGCCTCCAGAGTGCAGCGGCTGCGCAGGTCGCTGAAAAGCGCAGGAGGAGGGGGCGCATCAGAACAGCGGCACGGTCAACAAAGACTCGGAGTGCCCAGTGGTGACGCGCTTTTACTCTTAAACGCAGAAAACCGCATCATTACACCACATGATCCAAAATGGATCAATGCAGCGGAAAGTTAAAAACCCTCCCGTTTCAGAGGACGCTGACAGACAAGTCAATTAGACCGACATAAGATGGCAAGACGGACAGAATGCGACCGACACACCACTCACATTCAGCCAAGCCAAGAAACAAAAGAAATCGACTGGGTTTCCTTCCCTCTCCGACCGCGAACAGGTTACACTCACGGCTCGAGCTCCTCGATCAGCTGCTCCATGATCTGCTCGAGCCGCAGCGCGCGCCGCGTGACGCTGTGCTGCGGCCCGTTGTAGCGGTAACAGTTGCGCATCATCAGCCGCAGGTCGGCGAACACGGCCGTCGGGGAGTCGTACCCGCCCTGCAGCAGCTGCTCCCGCACTACGAAGAACGTGGCGGTCAGAAAAACGTGAGGAGCACCTCACACACTATTAGAACGACGACAGACGGGGACAGCGTGCGGCACATCTCCACTATGAGGAAGACGGCAGACAGGGACGGTGTGAGACAAACCTCACGCACATTGAGGAAGACGGGAGACAGGAGACAGCATGGGGCACACCTCACGCATTATGAGGAGGACGGCAAACAAGGGCGTTGTCACCTGTTCACGCAATGAGGAGGAAGGGAGTCGACGGTGTCAGCGGCTGGTAACATAACCACGATTGCAAGAGTGGCTCCACTTCACGTGCTCCTGTTACCACAGTGGGCTACGAGGGACCACCGCTCCACATGGCAGACGTCAGGACATCAAGATGGAGATCCACAACGGGAAAAGAAAACCGAAGGAACTACAAGAGCCAATGACGAGGGGTTCCAGAACATTTTTGGGGTTCATCGATGCCTTCAACTCGCGGCAAACGTAGCAATGAGACTATTTGTCAGGAGAATGATAGCCATCGTGAGCGAGGGAAACCCCTCCCCCCCAAAAAAGCTTTTCCTGTAACTGTTTTAAGGAAAAGATATAGCATACCTAAGCACCGCCGTGGTCTTAACACAATACTAAGAATAAGATCCATCAGTAATCGGAGCCACCATGTCTGGGAGCCCACAGACAAAATATCTGTCAACAGTTCAGCAAATGAACACAACAAGAGGAACTGTTCTTGCACATGCCGAGACTTCACGGCTCAATGGATAGAACAGCTCGTATCGATTCGCCTCACCTTTCTTGAGCCAGACGGGCTTCTTCACGACGGTGTCGTAGTCCCACAGGGTGCTGCTCTTCGAGTCCACGGCGTTCATGAACGGCCAGTTGTGCACGTGGTTCTCTGGAGACATCAGCTTCTGCAGGATTCTGCAAGACACGAGGACAATAACAGCAAATTAGGTTCCACTCCAGTCTCAGCTCGTGGCCTCAACAGATGTCAACACACCTGACAGAAATCAATCATCCCCTTAAAACATTAAATTCTTTTCCTCCTACCTGATAGAATAAAACGTTTCGAAAAAATGTATGCCGACGTTGTAGCGTGAACGACCGCCAACACCACCACATCTCCATATGAAGCCGGCCGGTGAAATGAAGCAGCTCGAGCTCGCAACCTCCCACTGCCTCCGGCACGGGAGGTCCAACAGCCCAGTGGCGCGCAGTCCGGCCGCCGGGCGCTCACCTGTACACAGGGCGCAGGTCGTCCGGCAGCGCGGCGGCGCGGCGCTCCAGGTCGGCGGCGTCGTCCGGCTGGGCGTCCTCCAGGTACTCGTCCACCTCCTCCTCCTCGCTGCTGGACCTGCTGGCGTCGCTCCAGGCGTCGGCCCGCGGCGCCGCGCGGGGTTCCTCCTCGTCCTCCTCCTCCTCCTCGGCGTCTTCCTCGGCGTTGTCGCCCTCGTCGCTAACGCCTGGAGCGCGCGGAGGGCCGGCGTAATGAGAACCAGGCACTAAAGGCAACAGGCACTAAAACTGAAGATCGCTAAAATGACACCAGCCAGACAGGCTGCAGTACGGACGCCGTCCACATTTTCCGACATACGCTATGTATGAAACAATATAAAAATACGATAATGCGGAAAAAAGTGGAGAAATACGCTATGTAAGGAGCTAACAAGCTTCTGTCGCTTACGTTAAGTTCACGCTGAACGACGAGGAAAAAAGCACCACGCAAACATATCACCTGACTGGCAGGCACAAGACAAACAGTATGGGCGACACTACCAACGTGAAACATTAAACGGCCAACAATAGTTCCACAGTGAGATCGGCCCTCATCGCGGTAGAATAACAGCATGCAGTAAATCAGTTATCGGCGGCAGGTAGCCGCGGGTTCGAGTCCCACAAACTGCACGACTTTCTTCGTCCGGAAAATGCTAATACATCAAAAAAAACAATTCCACACCACACGTACAGGATAAATCGCGACCATCAAAGCCTCTTATCAACCCGCGCCCGACCGTGGGTCGGCAGCGATCACGTCCGACTGGAGGGGGGGGGGGGCGGTTGGCCGGCCTCCTCTAAGTCACGAACGGTTGGTCGCATGATAAAAAAATAAGCGCACCGTTGGAAAGCTCGCGACAGGTAGAGCTCGAAACTGGCCCTATTTTTAGTTTTCGATAACGTGTAAGCCATTTACGTCCTATATATGTTTTCTCACAGTCGACTGCATGAGACCGAGAAACAGCCTGAATCTCAAGGGCTGTGACTGATAACGCATAGGTAAAGGCACCAACACACAGATAAAGGTCCACAGATGCCGATACTCGTCTATTTCCCCAGATTTGTGCAATATATACATCGAAACGTTGAATTAAAGACACGGTAATTTTTGCGCCAGTTGTCGGCGGGCGCTGCAGCCGTACGCAGTGCGGAATTAACGGGAACTAATTTTAGCGTTCTTTATTTTTGCGACATAAGCCTATCCATGTAAATTTTAGTGATCTTAGTGGTTCTTGCGATGGTTTGCCATGATTAAATTTTGGAAAAGTTCATTAGTTACCAATCGGCACAACTAGCGGAGCTTTATTCGCGAGATCCTGTTTATTTCCAAAATATGCAACTATTTTTAGCTTTTTGAGGTTCATGGTATTATTTACGTCTGTGCAAGCCAGTTCTGCCATTTTCGACCCATTCTGAGTAATTCGTCGCTGATTTTGATGGTGGTACATTTTGGCTCACACAGTTATTCGTGACCTGACCTCAGGTCAATGGCTGAAAGTCACTGATACTTTGTCCACTGACGGTAACTAGATGTCTGCATCACTTCACACTAAAAATGTGATGAAAAATTCCGCCAATTTCCGAAAAAACGACATGTTTTAAAAATAGGCTAGACCTTGGGTCAATGACCCACAAAATTCCGAAAAATCCGAGATAGCAGATTTGTTGCATCTATCAAGATCTCTAATCCCTGAAAGTATTATTGTGGTATCTTGTTTTCCGCTAAAGCTCGCTAAACTTTTTTGGCATAGGTCCATTTGACCTGACCTAGGCCAGACATCTGACTTGACCTGAGGTAAAAACTTTGACACAAGACGTAAAAATCATCAAGCAAAAGGTACACGAAGTTTCGTGACGCTGCGTTTGTTCGTTCTCTCGCAATCTTAGAAAACCTGGGGGGAGGCAAGCAACCGCCCCCCAGTCGGGGACGGGTTAAGTATATATAAATATATATATATATATATATATATATATATATATATATATATGTATATATATATGACCAATTATATATATTACATATATATAATTTATACCAAATACTGGACACTGGCAGTGCCCAGTAGCGTGCAGTGGAAATAAGAAAGTCGTGAAAATAAAGAACCCCTACACCATTTGTTTTAATTTCAAGCAAATGCATCCCAAAGAAATAGAAGTCTCATCTTTACTTCGGAAATACTCGTTTTCGAGGAAATACCCCTTCTGATAAGGAATAACATCATTTCTGCCTCACAACCCCGACATGCACCGCCCTCGCTGAGTTCAGAAGTGCCACTTAATTTGACCCCAGATGACTTCTCTGTTTCAAGGTGCCATTTCCAGGTCACGATTAACCTAAACCAGCCATTTCCTTACAGACACCAGGTTCGACGATGCCTTTCAATGTATGTACGGTACTGTCTGTACCTGGCGAGTAGCGTGTTTAACCGGGCTCTGAAAATGCGCCTCAGTCAGACGTCCAAGTTCATGAGTCTTTCAAACATGCATGAGTAATGCGTGTTTTTTATCAGTGTGCTGAACTATACTTTCTCTAAGTTTCATTTTTAAAGTTCGCCTTTACCGCTTGTTTTTATCCCTCTTTATCTCAACATCCATTTGCTATGATATGACGCCACTTTGCCAATTTTGTGTACGTGGACCGCCCAAAGTCTGTCAAATAAATAAGTAGTCGACTCCGAAGATAATCACGACCAAGAAAATGACAACGTGCTGACAAAATGCACCGCAATAAATGCGTGTTACTGACGTGTGACATGACAGAAAACTTCCTCTCATAACGGCATTATTTCAAATGACACCAGTTCGCAAAAGCCCTCAATAACCCGGCGTGGTTTTGACTGCACACCTCAAGGGTTTCGCAACCGGTAAAAAGGTGGTGGGATATCGAATTTCTCGACATGTTTCTTTCCATACCATGCCACAGGCCTAATAATTCCGCAAAAGTTAACATGGATGCTCTCATCCCTAGACGGGCCCATAACACGTTTCTACACCACTTGCCTGTGACTTGGAACGCTATAAACACACACAGGACAAAGAGTTACAATCATCACATGTTCTGGTGTCATTCCTGTGGCATACACAGGTTCATGCAGCCTCTGTTCTGATCTATAAGCTCTGTATCGTGCGTAACGACCAGGTCCTGAGTGACCGACGTGAAATTTCGGACGGCAGAGTCACTGGCATTTACTTCTCTGATACGGAAAATAAGGACCAATGCTTTGCTGATGTCCAATGGCTTGGCTTCCACACCTCAAACGCTTCGCAAACGGTAAAGCGGTGGTGGGATACCGAGTTTTTCAACATGTTTCTTTCCGTGAAATGCCATAGGGGTAATGCAATACCTGGTAAATTCGCTCTTGAACTGGTCAACTTGCATTCGTCGGCAGGTACGGAAACGAGGAGACTCGGGGTGCGACAAGTTCGCGTTTTCTGACACTCATTTCCGTATGATTTCTTGGACATCTCCGGGAAGTGTTCTGAGGAGTTTTGTTTGCTGCAACGTGTGTCGGGTCCGTCCGTTGGGAGATCTATCGGACGGTCTCCGACATAAACCAAACTCGGTCCGCACATAACTCAGGGTATCATGGGACGCAAAAAAATATGTCAGCAGCATCATCTGCTTCGTAGGCGCCATTTTTCATAATTTGGTTTCATTGTAGGCGTGGAGAGTGTACAAAATATATGGATCCCAGATTCCGTTCAATTTTCCTGCAGTTCAAGCTCCTCAGAATATTTCACACATATCCCACAAATCGCGCAGAGATCCCTGGCTTTAACAATCACGTAGCCAGGATTCGGTTCACGAGGGCAGAGGGAGCGAACTAAAATTTAGGGTCTCCAACCAGCCCCTGATCAAGAAAACTCGCCGGATTTTACCCCCATATTTTCAAAGGCCCCTGAAGTAAAATGAGACCAGGTTCTTACCTCGCCAAGAAGCTTACGATACAAGTATCGTGCATGAAATAGTTTGCATATTCTTATTTTCCCGCGGTCTTACACATGCATCCGCGCGAAAAAATCGTCCACTAGCAAAATGCTTCAGACACGTGCGAGCAACCCGGTTCGATTACCGACCTTTGCGCTGGATATTATTAGTTTTGAACATTTTTGGACGCCCACTCTTTTTCCTGTCTTCCACTGGCTACCCTTGAATATCAGTTATGACTTTCAATGTCCCAGGTGCCTCGCTTCATCACGGCTCACGACTGCACTAAGATCCCTGACCATCGCTAATCCCTTGGCCGTCTCAGGGCTCTCGATTATCCCAGGGCCTATGACCCTCCCAGGACAGCAGACTGTCTCAGGGCTCATGACTCCCGGATACCGACCAACCCGGGCCCTTGTCTGTCCCAGGGCGTCTGACCGTCCCAGGGTCTCTGACCCCTTCAGCGTTTCTGGCTGTATCAGGGCTTCTGAACGTCACAAAGACGGGCGTCTCGATGTCTCGATGGTCCCAGAACCCCTGACCATATGAGGGCGACTGACTGCTTCATGGTCATGGCAGTTTCGACGGCCCTGGTCGACTTAGGATCCCTGACGGTCCCAATGCCCTTAAAACTCCCACGGTCTTTGATCGTCCCAATTTGATCAATATCCCACGGTCCACGACCATCTCAGAGGCCCTGATTTCATATTTCAGGACCTCCGACTTTCCCAGGGCTCCAGGCCGTCTCCGCGCCGCTGGCGGCCGATGCTGTCCAGAAAGTTGTGATTTCTGATTTCAAACTGAACTCTACACACTAAATGTAGTTACAGACTTGAGCACAGAGAAGCACGTGTCCGTACTTACTGTACAAAGTACGCCATAACAACACGTGAATATAACTGCTGTCAGTGTATGCCTTCCTGGCTTCCCAAGTTACCAGAATCTCCAAGCAAATTCGTGCTCAGTTACAAAGATGTAACGGTTCCGTGAGGGACTTATACCTCGTCAAATGACGCCAAGGCAAGATGCAAGGTGATTCAAGTCAGCTGTCTTTAGCTGGCAAAATAATGTAAAAATCCATCTTTTGAGCAATAACTAATAATTCAATAGGCATGACTGATACACTTGCAGGAAAAAGCGCATTTTTACTTGTTATTTTATTCTCCATAAATCTGATCCAAACGATTACTGGGGTGATGTCACTGGATCCAAGCCCATATCACGCACAGCTTAGTCATCAAAGGAAAGAATAAACAGCTCTGAGAACTTACCATTGGTTAATGGCTGGTATGAGGGGTATCGAGGATCCATTCCTGAAAAAGACACAAAGTTAGATTGGTGACATAGTAGCCTAGCATTCAGCAACCATTCCAAAGTGTGTGCGCATGGGAGGGGGCAACTCGAGTCTTTTTCCTTTATTCAGTCTGCCATCGTGACCCAGAACACCACAGAGGCTGTGCCTTCCCTGGACCCATTTACCCATGTCATCACCTATGATCTCCTGGGAGGGGATGGGCATCAAATACCCTCACTTTTTCCCTGTCTCATGACTCTGTAACGACATGGTTCAGTGTCATCTGATTTTCAGAACCTCTACATCAACTGCACACATTTTGGTGGTATGAAGTTGTTGAGATCATCCAAGGTCATGTCAACATAACATTCTATAGGTCACATTTCATTTTTTCTTTTCTTTTCTTGATTTTTATCCACATACTGGTCACATAAATTGGCAAACAGTATAACAAAATATGCTAATTTTTCAACAAAACACAGAAATATTTCAGTACCATTTTTCTCCCCAAAACTAACTCAGAAAAATAATGAGATCTGAGATTTTTAAAGAACATCATCATAACAAATATGTTACAAAGCTGTTCAACAAATATCCATAAAAAGATCAATTTTTTAATGACACCATATCGCAACTCTCTAAGCGAATTAAGACTGCAAAACTATCTCTAAGGTTTCAATTTCTGATGTGAGAGCTTTATTCATAAGTCCTTCCAACCTAAACCCTTGGATGGTTTGAATGCTGCATTTGTACAGTACTTAAATAAATGGGCAAACCAATGCCTGACATAGTTGGTGCTAGGTCAAGACCAAAGCTTTGTATCGCATGCAGATCTGAGCGCCTGCTTGGTACCAGCATTGCTCCCACTCATAAGTAAAAGATACAAGTCATGTTATCATTCAGCCTATGGCATGCTTGCACAGTGAAAGAGATCTGCATAATAATGACACACTCTGACCTATGAAATTTCTACACACAGCATGGCTTGAACCTGAGCCTGCCATGTCAGAATCCTCAACAAATGTTCTAGTTACCTGGCTATGACCACAAGCAAACAATCAATGTCTGGAATGGGACCATTCAGTAAACTGCATATATCACTAGGCCACATATGCTGCCAGGCCTGAATGACAAACAGGTTCACCTCAGCACATGCATCCCACACACACCAGGCTGAAGCTGTTGACCTCCAGCCACATCATCACTATGCCACTGACCCTGTACTGCTGCCTGCCAATTTTCAGTACCCTAGCAGTGCTTCTATGACAAAGAAGGGTGTTAACTGTTAGGCACCACATGCTTCACTTGTGAAATGCAGCCCCATTTCAACCTGAATCCATCAAAATTGATTGTTCCACTGCCTGTCTGCTTTCCAAGGCATAATTGCACCAAACTACACCATTTGCATCCAAAGAACTGACCATTAAGAAGTGCTGGGGTTTAAAAGATGTGCATGTATGCTATGGGTGACCTGTTGTGCCCAGCCCCTGACATGGGGTACTGTTGGATAGCCCTTAAGGTGGTCTATCTACCCACCAAATTTCAGCCACCTCAGTCTCTGCTTCTGACAATGGGAAGTTCCCAAGTCCAAATCAAAACACACACCTGTGGATCACTTGATGGGTCACATTTGGGAGCTGAGCAAAAAGCAAGTACCAACAAGCAAGACCCATGCTGTTAGTGAGGTCCCACTTGTTGGTGACTGTTGACTGGTGACAGCCTGTCACCAAGTCTTGAGTCAACAACACCTGCCATTTGACCCATAACCATGACTGATTGGATTCTGCAGAGCTTCAGCTCACACACAATGGTGCCTCTTGTATCATGATATGGCACGTTTAAGGGCTAGAGGCTCTGAAGCTTGGATGCACACATAAACACCTTGATTTGAACTTTTGCAAGCAGCCTGAACTTTTCTGAGCAACTTCCATGCATGGAATATCACTCACTGAAAGGATGCAAAGCATGCCTTTACCTCTTTCCATTTTGAATTATTTATTTACACACAATTCATCTAGCATAGTGAGCATTTGTCCTGTGATGTTTAAGGGTTTATAAGGATAAATGCATTCACCAGGGCTGACACAATAACTTATGAACAAATACATTAAAAACATGCATGGGGCATAAAGACCCAAAAACTTAACTTTGAATAAATGCAAATTTCACCAGTGTGAGATGTTGAATGGGAGTACATGAGCCAAACCTACTAATTTATCAGCAAATTTAGACACACATCTTGTAGATTGTGCAGCATTTTCATTTTTTCTTCTTGCAATTTGAAATGGAAATCATTATTTATGCATATATTTAACTACTCTAAACCATATGAATCACAAATTTTCATGTTCCACACACTCATGGTGTTGTTTACTGCCATTATTGATCAGTTCAAAAACATCACAGGAAAATGCTAGGAGTAAATCTACTCCTCCATGTACATTGAAGTGGACAGAACATTACAAGCTAAATCTGCAAGTAGAAATGCAAAAATGTTAGAAATTTGGAGAGAACTGTATGACTGAAAACTGAGTGGTTTCCAGGTTATAACACACATCATGAGTGACAACAGGACCTGTTGTTCAAAACTAAGACCTATATGACCAATCCCCTTGCTCACTAAATAAAAAGACAATGAGAAAAACAACATATTTAAGTTAAACATTGCACTAATTTTCCATCCACATATCCTGAGAACCCTCCTGGTTCACCAATACTGCACCATAGTGCTGCTGTCAATTATAACCACCATCACAAAGGCCTTAAGCCTAGCAAATTTTTCTGGAAATTCAGTCAAGGGATGCTCATCCAAAGCCCTGGAACCTGATCATTATAATCATGACTGGAAGCATTACCACCACCAATACTAATATCTCTCATTACTAGAATAAAAATTCATGCATTCCATACATTTGTTTTCTTGCAACAGACCATACAAAAAATATAACATAAGCCTAAAACATTTTAGTAACATCATACTTCATTTGTACACTGAAATCAGTTAGTATTAATGTGCCCAGATATAAAATAGGCATTTGGATGTAACGAACAGCCAAAGCGCTTGCACTTGCCATCAGTTTTTCCCTGAAAATTGCATTTAAAGTTTTAGAACGGTTAAATGCAATCCAAAACGCATGTTCAGACTCTAACGAACGGCTAGTTGGCCATAACCCGTCGGCACTTTATACCCTTTCAACCACATGCGCGCCACACTTGCCTTCGTTCGGGTGCTAAGCTTGTTTAAGCATATACTATACGTACTTCCGACACACGCGCTTGGCCCTTCACCGGGCTTACCCGCCGCCGCCTCGCTGAGTACCCGCCGCTCGTTTTCAGCACGATAGCGCGGGCTTCGGACGCATTTCAGGACGCGACCATTGAACAGCTCTCCGGTGCAGTAGCGGCGGACAAACGTATTCGCGCTGCAGCGCCACATGTGAATCAAAGATGTGCGGATGCTCATGACGTACTAGTCATTTCGCTAATGGCTTCCCTTAGTGTACACTTAAAGATATAAAACATAGCTTCTTACATATTACAACTTATTTAGGGGGCATTAGGTTCATCTTTGTGCTTTATATAAACAACCTCTCCTAAACTATATTCTTTCATCAAACCTTAGTGATGGTCAGTACCATGGGCTAAATTTGTACTTGCAATACTTTCGGGTTACACCATGCTGGAGAGATGCGAGTTACCGCAAGTACAAATTTTTCGGGTTATGCAATGCCGAATGATAATTGCACCCAGCGAAATCAAAATGCAAGAATAATAGTAATATTGCTTCCTTAGTTGCTTGCCGCCGACGTATATTTTGCTAGACGAGAAGTGTAGTAAATGTTGAATCCAAGAAGGCAGATAGATATACAATTAAATCCGCTTTTAACGATTCCGCTTATCACGAAGTTCGGCCTTAGCGAAGTGATTTGTTTGGTCTCCTCGAAATTCACCGTAAAAAGTCAGGTATAACTAAATTAGCTGTAACTAATCTTCGTTTTTGACGTAACTTCTATTTTTGCATTTAGGGCAATTTTTCGTCAATCTGGAAACCTCCAATCTTGTGGACTGCATGGCGAGGAGTTTTCAATACACTCGTGTTTATTACCTGAAATTTTGAAACCGCAGGCACCCTCACCAAGACTGAAGGCACCTTTTTAGTGTTAGTGGCAAAGGAGGCGCCTTTTTCATGATGGCACATTCGCATTGCTGGCCGAATAGGATGGGGTCGTATTGTACCTCGCTCTATTTTCTGATTTACGCCACCGATTGCAAGAAAATTTTGAAGGAAGGAAGTTCACATGGTGAAGATACATTCCTTAGACAATGATGTAAATCGCACAGGTCGCATATGTCGCGTCTATCACGGTTAAACGAATCAACTGTCGTATTGGTGTCGAATTAACAGAGCCCCTGGTCCTTTCTCCAAAGATACAGAAACGATGGCAACAAACTTTTGTTGATCTTTAGTCCATGCCATGGCCTTACATGCCGTGAGGCGAGGTTCACCCAAGAACTTGTTTGACCCAGGCCAGGTCAAACGAGGTCACTCCACGCCGTCATTTGAAAATGTTGCATTTCGACGAAATCGATCTTAGAAGAATCTGGTGGGTTGTTAGAAGGTAGGATATCCCTGTATAACCGCATGTTAGACGACTTACTTAGGTCACCTGAGGTCATCCAGGGTTATGTGAGGTCAATAGAATGCATCCTTACAAAATGAAACTAAGATCACTCGGCTGCATCGGGAGAAAAATAAAAAAAAATCCATTGACTGACTGACCTGAGTTACTGCAGTTAACCTCACTTACCTCTGTCGAGTTGTGAGGTAACTGCTATTCCACTTGTCCACGGTCTCCGCCTCTTCCCATGTGGCCCATTTACAGAATAATTCAGTTTGTCATACGTGACCCCGGTTGGCCTCGACTGACCTGACCCAAGCAGTCTACGTCTTTGGATTGCAAATGTAACGCATCGGCTAACTCCCCACAGTTTTGCAGCTGGCTTTCCGGCAGAACCTATTCCATACGCAAAATGATACCAGCCTTCGGCCCGACACGGGTGCCGTCGACCACGGCCGACGAAAGATCGGCCGCTCGACCAGCCTTTCGATTTCGCCGAGCTATAACGACAAAAGTTACCGACTGATGTTGAAATTTAAAAGGGCAAAAACTAGGAATTCGGCAGAAGACAGCCAAAATTTCCTCGCCTTAGCTGCATTACCGCGGATGTTATGGGCAGAAAAACATGAGGTGAGGACAGTTTTTGCCAACGCACCAGTGTGAAGTTAAGTCACCAGATCGCCAGGGTCGGCAGTACGGTTGGCAGGCAGAGCAGCATGCTTGGGTGCAGCAAGGTTACGATGAGCAGAGGTGGCGAACGCTTCCAGATATTTTTCTGGTGGTGCACTCGTTCCACGGTGACCGCACAAAGCAACATACAACGTTAGGCAAGAGAAGGCTAAAATGTTATAGGCAGCTGAGAAAGTTGGCCCTGCGGCCAAGAAAACCAAAATGGTTGGAGATTTCAAGATTCCGACCTCAGCAATGTAAACGATTCTTATAAGCAAGGACAACATCAAAAGGAAACTCTTGTCATAATTGTTTGCTGTTCTCATGTCTCTTGATGCTCCACATCGTTTGATTTCAATATAAATGTATTTGTTGTGTGGTTTCGGCTATAACCATAGGTGGGCATCGTTACTAAAAAATGTAACTTCGTTACTCGTTACTACGTTACTCAAAAAAGCCAGTCCGTTACTCGTTACTCCGTTACTCTGCCTTACAAAGTAACGGAAGTTACCGTTACTCCGTTATTCCGTTACTTTTTTAAATGCAGTAAAAACCAAGCGAACGCGGGTTTTAAGTCTTTTATGCTGCTTTGTGGTTGTAAAACGCATTCCATATACAAAGGGAAGAAACAAAAAGCGCTTACCCCAAACACTCCGCTAGCTGCCCACTGCCCTCACCAGCCGTTGTAGAGTCGGCGGCGCCGGGACAACAGCCGCGGCGGGTATTCTACCACTGTGTTAGCCACAATGTTCAAACCAACGAATTCCTGTTCATTGCCCGCGGCGCCGACGGAGCGGGAACAACCGGCGCTGGAGCGGACGCATGCAAAATGCGACAAACAGCGGACATCTATCGACTGGGTTTGATCAACAATGCCTCTGGAAGTATCCGCCCTGAACATAATGGTCTCCGTTCAGAGCTCGTTTCGGTCTCGCGAACTTCTTGTTTTGTTTTGAAATTATGTCTGTGTATTAGTTTGTGTACGTGCGCGTGCGTGGAGGTAAGATTGCTGATACCCCTGCCTTTTTTTAATACCAAACGACGAAGGACTCAAAAAAACATGACTGATATGGATTTTATTATTGTGAAATAAAAGATTAAAAAAAGGTGCTTTAGTACCTCTTCAGCACCCTTGAAAAGACAAATTAGCTATAAAAACATGGTCATAAGTAAGATGCAACGGAGGATGTTAGCCGTTCACTAGTGGAACATTTTGGAACGATGATGTGACCTGACCTGATCCCTGTGAAAGGCCAAAATTGATATCAATGAACTCGCTATTGTCTTACGGTTCAGTATACGTCGCTTAAGTTCAGCTTTTCAGGGACAAGGTATTGTGTCTATTTACCTCATTCCAAAGACGTGTTTTGACCTTCCATGGCGTCTGGTGGCCTCGAAATTGACCTGAGGTCAAAACTCTTGAATGTTTTCGTCTCGGTTTGACAAAACCTTTCCGCCGGTGTTTTCCTTTTTTCCGTGCGATATACGGGAGCCGAAATCTTTGGAGGTGCAGAAATCCGCACCCCCCTCCGCCCGGGCAAAGGGCATTCTGAGCCCGGCCGGAGACGGGTTAAAAACACTTCATTTAACCCTATTCCCTGTGGGGGGAGGAGATTCTGCTACCCGTGTCTTTTTGCTTGTCGCTCCCACACTGTTTGCCGCAGTGCCACAAGATTTTCTGGCATTTCATGGAATTGATACACACGTGTTTTGTCAACATTTAAAAAAAAAATCGGTCCCGAAGAGGCGGTTCCAAGCCCCCGTTTTCGGCGGCAATGTGCTGTACGTGAAGCTGCAAAGTTGTGCGGTTCACTATCGTGACATTTTGAGTAGAAATAAGGATCACTGACTCATTTATATAGTCATACACATCCTAAACAACGCGTATGCACACACATTTTCAGGCGAACGCACACCCAGGTACTGAAAAAATGGGGGAGCACACTATTGTGCTTATGGTGCCCTCCCAATTTTGTTTACCTGGATCCACCTCTGCGCTACATATAAACTTAAACTGGCTTGCTAGTTGTACATCTGATGTTTATATCACCCAAAACAAACAAAAACAAAGGAAATTTCTTATTTCAAAAATCATCCTTCTTGCCCTCCCTGGAACTGCCTATGGTTTTCTATTTCAAATTTCAACTTTCGGTATATAAAAGACTTGGACATTCCAAGCTGAACCGTATTATTCCCATGAAAATTGGTTGGTAAACACGGCCGCAGTGACCTTTCAAAAATCGCCAAAATTTTGGAGTTTGTTTGCCCCACGCCCTATTTTCGCAATTTTCGAATTTTTGGGGACCGGAATTGGAGATCTCGTTGAAACATATTAACCCGCGCACGACCGTCCGTCAACATCGGGGGGGGCAGTTGACTGCCCCCCTCTAACTCACGAACGGTTGGTCGCACGATAAAAATAAGCATACCGTTGGAAAGCCTGTGACGAGAAGAGCTCGAAACTGGTCTCATTTTTAGTTTTAGATAATATGTAAGCCAATTTACGCCCTATATATGTTTTCTCATAGCCCACTGCATGAGACCGAGAAAAGGCTTTAAATTCAAGGGGTTGGAAAAAAAAACAAAAGGTAAAGGCCCCAAAACACAAAAAAAATTCCCGAAAATGCAAAAAAACTATAATTTTCCCAATTTTTTTTCAATATATACGCCGAAACTTTGAGTTAAAGACACCGTAATTCTCCCGGTCGGCCGTCAGTGTGCGCCGCTGCCGTATGCGGTACCAAATTGACGGGAACTAATTTTGGCGTTCCTTTATTTTCGCGAAAAAGGACAATCCGTGTCAATTTTATTGATCTTTGTGATTCTTGTCATGGTTTCTCATGCTTAAATTTTGGGGAAATTGATTAGTTGCCAATCTACAAAGTTGGCGGAGCTTTATTCGCGAGAGCCTATTTATTTCCAAAATATGCTACTTTTTCAAACTTTTTGAGGTTCCTGGTATTAATTACGTCTATGCAAGTTAGTTCTCCCATTTTCTACCCATTCTGAGTAGTTCATCGTCGATTTTGACGGTGGTACATTTTGGCCCACTACAGTTATTCGTGACCTGACCTCAGGTCAATGGCTGGAGGTCACTGATACTTTGCCCAATGACGGCAACTAGATGTCTGCTTCACTCCACGCTAAAAATGTTATGGAATATTCCGTCAATCTCCGAAAAAACGGCAATATGTCTTAAAAATGGGCTTGACCTTAGGTCAATGACCCGGAAAATTCCGAAAAATCTGAGATAACAGATTTGTTGCATCTATCACGATCACTAATCCCTGAAAGTATTGTTGAGATATCTTGTTTTGCGAAGAAGTTAGAGGGCGCTAAACTTTTTTCGACATAGGTCTGTTTGACCTGACCTAGGTCAGGCACCTGACCTGACCTGAGGTCAAAATTTTGACACGAGACGTAAAATTGATGGAGCAAAAGGTACACAAAGTTTTGTGGCTTTGTGTTTGTTGGTTCTCTCGCAATGCCAGAAAAACCTCAGGGGGGGGCAGTCAACTGCCCCCCCCCAGTCGGGGACGGGTTAAATGGCATTCATCCCATCAACATTGGACGAATGAATCTCGAGATCTCTGGGAGGGCGGGGAGCGGAGGGAGCAGAATTGGTAATCTTCAACTTTCGGCCAATGCATATTTTTCGAAGGTGCAAAAGTGACAACGGCTCATATCATGTTTGAGTTTGGGTCCTCACTTCTGCGTCTACAAAAAATAATGTGTCAGCCGAAAGGTGTTTCGGCCAGTTGATATTTTTTTCGGGAACGCAGAAGTGGTAACTCGAATCGCATGGACAATGTAGCCTGTCCTCCAAGTTAAAAATGATTTAACCTAACCAAACCTAAAACCTACTGTATGGTTGCAGGGATTGCCCTAGATGGGCATGTAAAACTAATTTTTTGTTAGGTTCAATTTGCCTGTTTTTTTTGGTTTGGTTAGCTCGTATCGGTTGAAGGCAAACATGTGTCAACTGAATCAAAATTCAAGAGTTACCTAACCAAGTCAGTTTACACATCCAGTAGGGGCCAGTGCTTAGAAAAATACCTGAATGGGCTAAATTGTTCACACAACTTGTGTTGCCACTTCCGCGTCTCCAAAAATTACGCGTAAGCGTCGGCCGAAAGGTAGATTACCGCAGATTTGCCCCCCCCAGGGTAATGTGAATCTCACTGCCTGCAGAGAATATGGTTAAGGCAAATAGTCCAAGCAATAGTCGACAAGCTTCATAACTATGCTTCACTACTGACAACTTATTGTGCACATTCTTTTCTCACCTGGAAATACCGTAAATAATGCTTCCTCTTGATATGTGCCTTTAGTTTGAAAGGCTACTCTTGTGACCCTTGATTATAACCTCTTTCGGTCGGCACAGGACATACGTAAAAATGGCGTTTTTCCCCTCCTCCTTAAACTCAAAGTACGTTTCTAGATGTGGCCATGGGTGACCCAGACCGGGTTCGTCCTGTCTTCAAAGCTGAGGCACCGTCGGACTCGGAGTCAAGGTTTTCGACCTCTAGTGGCGGCGTAAAGACGCCTTGATGAGACATTTTAGTGTCAGGTAATTAAAATTTCAGGCCAGTCAAGAATCAGCCACCACTCCATCGCCCCACGGACATCACTGATCCAAGGCCGTGACGGCAGTAATCATGTGCTCAACAGCCTTGAGTGATCTCGGCGGGGGACCGTGTGGCGGTGGTAAGCAATCCGTGACTGACTTGAGACAACATTGAAAACTGCCGTCTGCTGGCTGTTCCAGTATAAATGACAATAACTTTGATAGCTTTTAGCCTGAAAAATGACGACTGGTTAATTTATAGTTTTAAGTCATATCAAACTTACGCATAATTCAATACTTTTGTCCCAAAAGAGACCAAAATCAGCTGGCCTGTATACTGAACCATTGCCGCCAGCTTGCCGTTAACGTTTATCAGCTGACGAATATTGTCAACAAGTCGACTCCGCGATTGTCAGCTGAGTGCGCGCCCAGCCGCGCTTGCATCGCCGCACGCTATTGGGTGTTGGCTGTTCAAGTAGCCAATGGGTGTGCCGATGCAAGTAAAGCCGGGCGGTGTCTGTAAGGAGTTTAAAAAGTAACGGAGTAACGGAGTAACGGACCAAAAAGTAACGGAGTAACGGACCACAAAAGTAACTTCCGTTACTCAGTCCGTTACAGTAAAATAAAAGTAACGGGTCCGTTACTCCGTTACTCAAAAAAGTAACTTCGTTAGTAACGGAGTAACGGAGTAACGGACCAGTGCCCACCTATGGCTATAACAAAGTTCGTTTATCACGAATTTTCGAAAGGTCTCCACAAATTAGTTCTAAGCAGATTTCAGTGATATATATATATATATATATATATATATATATATATATATATATATATATATATACATAGGTGGGCACTGGTCCGTTACTCCGTTACTCCGTTACTAACGAAGTTACTTTTTTGAGTAACGGAGTAACGGACCCGTTACTTTTATTTTACTGTAACGGACTGAGTAACGGAAGTTACTTTTGTGGTCCGTTACTCCGTTACTTTTTGGTCCGTTACTCCGTTACTCCGTTACTTTTTAAACTCCTTACAGACACCGCCCGGCTTTACTTGCATCGGCACACCCATTGGCTACTTGAACAGCCAACACCCAATAGCGTGCGGCGATGCAAGCGCGGCTGGGCGCGCACTCAGCTGACAATCGCGGAGTCGACTTGTTGACAATATTCGTCAGCTGATAAACGTTAACGGCAAGCTGGCGGCAATGGTTCAGTATACAGGCCAGCTGATTTTGGTCTCTTTTGGGACAAAAGTATTGAATTATGCGTAAGTTTGATATGACTTAAAACTATAAATTAACCAGTCGTCATTTTTCAGGCTAAAAGCTATCAAAGTTATTGTCATTTATACTGGAACAGCCAGCAGACGGCAGTTTTCAATGTTGTCTCAAGTCAGTCACGGATTGCTTACCACCGCCACACGGTCCCCCGCCGAGATCACTCAAGGCTGTTGAGCACATGATTACTGCCGTCACGGCCTTGGATCAGTGATGTCCGTGGGGCGATGGAGTGGTGGCTGATTCTTGACTGGCCTGAAATTTTAATTACCTGACACTAAAATGTCTCATCAAGGCGTCTTTACGCCGCCACTAGAGGTCGAAAACCTTGACTCCGAGTCCGACGGTGCCTCAGCTTTGAAGACAGGACGAACCCGGTCTGGGTCACCCATGGCCACATCTAGAAACGTACTTTGAGTTTAAGGAGGAGGGGAAAAACGCCATTTTTACGTATGTCCTGTGCCGACCGAAAGAGGTTATAATCAAGGGTCACAAGAGTAGCCTTTCAAACTAAAGGCACATATCAAGAGGAAGCATTATTTACGGTATTTCCAGGTGAGAAAAGAATGTGCACAATAAGTTGTCAGTAGTGAAGCATAGTTATGAAGCTTGTCGACTATTGCTTGGACTATTTGCCTTAACCATATTCTCTGCAGGCAGTGAGATTCACATTACCCTGGGGGGGCAAATCTGCGGTAATCTACCTTTCGGCCGACGCTTACGCGTAATTTTTGGAGACGCGGAAGTGGCAACACAAGTTGTGTGAACAATTTAGCCCATTCAGGTATTTTTCTAAGCACTGGCCCCTACTGGATGTGTAAACTGACTTGGTTAGGTAACTCTTGAATTTTGATTCAGTTGACACATGTTTGCCTTCAACCGATACGAGCTAACCAAACCAAAAAAAAAAAACAGGCAAATTGAACCTAACAAAAAATTAGTTTTACATGCCCATCTAGGGCAATCCCTGCAACCATACAGTAGGTTTTAGGTTTGGTTAGGTTAAATCATTTTTAACTTGGAGGACAGGCTACATTGTCCATGCGATTCGAGTTACCACTTCTGCGTTCCCGAAAAAAAATATCAACTGGCCGAAACACCTTTCGGCTGACACATTATTTTTTGTAGACGCAGAAGTGAGGACCCAAACTCAAACATGATATGAGCCGTTGTCACTTTTGCACCTTCGAAAAATATGCATTGGCCGAAAGTTGAAGTACCACACGTTGTCATATCACGGTACCCCACGATACTGGTCTGGCAATTTCCCGCCCATTCTTAGACGTCAGGATATTTAAGGACAACCTGCGTCAATGCAGAAAGTACCTTTTGTAACGGAAGTCTGTGCCACTATGGCTGCACCACGATAAAAAAGCCGAACTTTGGTTGACCGGTGCTCAGCACTGCCTTCGCGGGGAGAAGTGCAGCAGCAATATTTTCAGTCCCACCGTGTGGATAGGCTTACCCAAAGGTAGGTCAAAACACAGATCGTCCGCGAAATGAAGGTGTGGAACAAAGCCCGTATTCTCACTGCACCGGAACGGAACGTGATAAAGAAGCTCAACAGGCAGCTTGGCCAGTACCAAGCTGTCATCAAAGGCAAATGCTTGAGGTCCACCCCGGAAATTGACAAGAAGAATGGATTTAGGGACAACCTCAAAAACCTTTTTAACCTTGCCCATGTCGGCACCATTAAGCTCATCAAAACCAAGAGGATAAAGACATTCTCCAGGCCCAAAGGGAGCCAGGTCGCCGAGGCGTCATGGTGGCATTCGATAACTTCCCTTCTGAGAAGGAGGAGCGAGCTCTTCAACAACAGTAGGCCGAAGCTTTAACCCGCGCATGACCGTCGGTCCGTTTCGAACATGGGAGACTGGGGGGGCAGTTGGCCGCCCCCCTCTAACTCGCGAACGGTTGGTCGCACGATAAAAATAAACATACCGTTGGAAAGCTTGTGACGAGTAGAGCTCGAAACTGGTCTCATTTTTAGTTTTAGATAATATGTAAGCAATTTACGCCCTATACATGTTTTCTCATAGCCGGCTGCATGAGACCGAGAAATGGCCTGAATCTCATGGGCTGTGAATAATAACGCATAGGTAAAGGCACCAGCGCCCAGATGAAGGTCCGACGATGCCGATACACGTCTAATTTCCCAGATTTGTTCAATATATACGCCGAAACGTTGAGTTAAAGACACGGCATTTCTCGCGGCAGCTGTAAGCCTGCGCTGCTGCCGTATGCAGTAACAAATTGACGGGAGCTAATTTTAACGTTCCTTTATTTCCGCAAAAAAGGACGATCTATGTGTATTTTATTGATCTTAGTGGTTCTTGTGATGGTTTTTCACGATTAAATTTTGGAAAAATTCATTACTTAGCAATCTACAAAATTGGCGGAGCTTTATTCGCAAGAGCCTGTTTATTTCCAAAATATGCTACTTTTTCAAACTTTTTGAGGTTCCTCGTATTACTTACGTCTGTGCAAGCTAGTTCTGCCATTTCCTATCTATTCTGAGTAATTCATCGCCGATTTTGACGGTGGTACATTTTGGCTCACTACAATTATTCGTGACCTGACTTCAGGTCAGTCGCTGGAAGTCATTGATACTTTGCCCAATGACGGTAACTAGATGTCTGCTTCACTCCACACTAAAAATGCTATGAAATATTCCGTCAATTTCCGAAAAAAACGACGACATGTGTTAAAAATGGACTTGACCTTGGGTCAATGACCCGGAAAATTCCAAAAAATTTGAGATAGCAGATGTATTGCATCTATCACGTTCACTAATCCCTGAAAGTATTATTGAGATATCTTGTTTTGCGGAAAAGTTACATGGCGCTCAACTTTTTTGGACATAGGTCTGTTTGACCTGATGTGATCAGGTCACGTGATCTGACGTGAGGTCAAAATTTTGCCACGAGATGTAAAATTGATGAAGGGAAAGGTACACAAAGTTTCGTGACTTTGTGTTCGTTCGTTTTCTCGCAATCCCAGAAAAATCTCAGGGGACAGTCAACTGCCCCCTCCCAGTCGGGGACGGGTTAAACGGCCCGCCATGAGACTAAATAGCAGATCGAGCAGGAAGCAACTGCCCAGTTGGAATACTCGTCTACCGGCAACACACAAATGACAGGTCAGGATGCCCCGCAGCCCTTGGCCATGCATTCAAAGCCGCCCCGCAAGAGAGCCAAGAACATCGCCACTCCTGGTCTGGCAGCAGCCCTCGATTGGACCAGGCTCAATGATCGCTCTGCAGTCCACTTCCTTTCGGCGACGGCTTTGGCCCTCGGCCACGACTCCTCTAAACTGGCGATCGCAGAAGCTAGGCCAGGCAGGCACGTAGATCGCAGAGGAAAGCCATTACGGACGAAATCTAGCATTCTTTCTCCGCGCCACCCAATCTGGTGGTCAACTGGGACGGCAAACTGTTAACTGACGATGGAAAGGAAAGGGTGGATCGACTCCCTGTCATCGTAACCGGCCCAAGAAGTGCCACCAAGCTCCTCAGCGTTCCGAAGTTTGCAAGTAGGGCCGGAGCAACGCCAGCCGACGTTGTCGCGCATTGTCTGGAAGACTGGGAGGTTTCGGACAACGTCGTCGGCATGAGCTTCGACACCACCTCCAGCAATACTGAACAAGTTGTTGGAGCAAGCACGCTTCTTCAACAGAAGCTTAGGTGACAGCCTATTCACTTCGCCTGTCGTCATCATATCTTCGAACTGGTGGCTGAGAAGCTTTCTCCACGCGCTTCGGTGGATCCGAGGGAGATCCCGGTCCGCGGTACCGGGATCTCCTTGTTCAAGCGCTTCAAGAAGAGATGGAGGCTCATGGATTGGAGCAAGTTTGAACCCATGATGTACGAAGATCTGGAACCTGCAGTGGCCGAGACGTTTTTCTCCTCCAAGGATCGTGTCGTCGCCTTCTGCCGTGAGAAGCTCGCCGAAATCCAGCCTAGAGATGATTATCGTGAGTTCTTTGAGGTCTCGATCATCCCCTTTGGTCAAGAGCCTCCACAGGGAATCAAGTTCCCCAACCAGGTGCTCTCCAACGTGCCAGATGGATGGTTCCATCGCGCCAGATGGATTGGGTGCATAATATGCGGGATCAAGGTTTTCTTGCTTTGCCATCAGTCCTCCGTGACTCTCAGTGAATTGGGAGCACTCAAACGCTTCGTCTCTTTCATGGTTGTTTTGTTCGTCAGTGCATGGTTCTGCTCTTCATCGGCGGTCATCGCTCCCGTGCACGACCTGGCCGTTCTGCGAAGCCTGAATGCTGAAATCTCGAAGGAGATCTCCAAGGAGTTTGCCAATCACCTATTATCTATTATGACATTATATGCGACATATAATTTATGATAGCAATCACCTATCATGGTACCCCAACGAAGAACTGACTGGTGTGTATCTCCAAGGAGTTTGCCAATCACCTATTATCTATTATGACATTATATGCGACATATCATTTATGATAGCAATCACTTATCATGGTACCCCAGCGAAGAACTGGCTGGTGTGTCGTTCTTTGACGAGGGTGTGCCGTGTGAGATGAAGAGGAGGATCGCGGCACTCCATGAACAGGGATCGGAGAATCCTCCCAACGAGCGCTAGTGGATCTCGCAGCAAAGGAGGTTTTCGTCTCAGCAAGATCATCGTCGACTTCATTACCGCTAAGTCGGTGGGCAACCTGAAAGCCTACGGCATCAACATGGACTTCCTTGCCGCTGATCCCGCTGATTGGGAGACAGCACGTGGTTTCAAGAACGCTAAGGAAGTCCTGTGCGGGACCGCGGTAGTTGGCGACTTTGCCGAACGAACTGTGGCTCTTATCCAGGTGTACAACGAGGTAATGACGAAGGATGAAAGGCAAAAGTATTACCTGCTGCAAGTCCTCGAATGGCATTGTCGCCATAACCCCGAGACCACAAGGAGGGTTGAAGTATCATTCCCACCTAAGCCACACTGCTGCCGACAGGACCAGTGACCTATGACCTGAAACAGAATGTAGTGTCTTTCGATCCAGTGTGTCAAAAGGAGTACTACGATGTGCATTTTGTGCATATCGTGCGCTTGGTTTAAAAAACTGAAGCACAAAACACGTTTGGGGCATTTCAGACACACCTCTCCCCGAATGAATCTCCAAGGGATCACAAGTCCATGGAAAATGAGTTCTTGCTGGGGATAAGTGGAATGGTGTTCTTTGGCTTTAATGGGCCCGGAATGCATGAAAGCCGGCGCAAATTTCATCGAAATAAAATAAAATCTAGCACAAACGACATACAATTTTTGTGTGAAAGTGGTTATTCTGGAACAAGGCCATATTTTGCACACATGATTTCCTCCAAAAGACATATATATATATATATATATATATATATATATATATATATATATATATACCTTCCTTAGGAAAGCATTTATATATACATATAATTTCCTTAGATATATATATATATATATATATATATATATATGGAGGTAGATAGATAAAGTGGACAAAATTCAATGAGGACGCAAATGTCGGGGAGGTTGGTCTCGGCCAATACGTTCGTTCGCAGAACTGCCCCCGCAGTCATTTTGCCTTAAAATAGGGCCTGATCAGCTCCGATCCGTTCTCGAGATATTCAAGAAAAACAGGTGGGGGTGGCACAAAAAAATCCCCCTTCCAGTGTGCGTGTTAAAACACGTGATCAAACAATGCACCAGAATGATCTAACGTTGAGTTTTAGAAAAGGCTTGCTGAAAGAAGAAACGAATAAGAAAAACATCAGTTGGAACGCATCAGTCTTTAACTAGCTGAAACCTTCGCCTCCTTCCGTGACCTATATGCCTGCGAAGAACTGAAAGAGAAAACCAGCACTAAGTTAGGAGAACTTATAGAAACTTTCAGTGAGGAAGTAGTTAAAACCAGAATGTAGCGGAAATCATCATCGCTTCATGGTGGCCCGGTAAATGTTCTTCACTCATGTGATAGCTTTGTCAACCTGTCGTCTCATATTCTAACGCGAGAGCAGAAAGATCTACTGAACCTTGGGCTTACCTGTTGGTCTTTTGAGCGTAGGTCTTAGGAACGTGGGTCTTATGAGCCCCACCCCTGATACTATTGCGCTAGCAGCAACCAGCAAGAGAAGAAGTCTGAACTAAGTTTCTTTACGAACAAATCTGTGACCATTATAAGGCAGACAGAATTTGCGTTAACACAGATATGCAAGTACGGTTGTTGTCAGAAAGCACCAAGCAGAGGGGAAGCACTTAAAGCCGTCTTGTCACCCCGAAACTCTGCGAGCCCGCCCAAGAGTTGAAAAACAGCTCCGGCTTTATAATTCGTAGAGCTGATGAGTCATCAATTTTCGTACTTCTTGACAGAGCTGACTATCTTCGTAAAGTGAATGTGATATTACAAGATGCATCTAAGTTTGAAAAGCTTGCGAGAAATCTTATTGAAAAAAACAAATATTTGAACAAGGTCATCGGTGTCGCCAGTTCTGAGAACGGAGGAGTAAAGTTCCTAAAACTGACAGATGAATATAACCCAGATTACTTTTATGGAAACCCTAAAACTCACAAAGAAGGCGCCCCTATTAGACCAATCATTTCGCTGATCCCCAACCCGGCATCTGAAATAGCTCAGCAGTTAAATTCGCTCATATCACCATATGTACCGAAGACTCACGTACTAAAATCGTGAGACAAATTCATGGAAGAGCTAAGGACCAAGGATAGGCCCGTTATCTAAACGTCTCTGGACGCTTCGTCATTATTCAGTAACGCGCCAGTTGGTAAAACCATTGAAGAAAGCCTTGAACATGTATATGCGCAAGAGGCCATTCCGGCACTACGGTTACCTAAAACTGTGCTCAGACGACTACTCCAGATCTGCACGAAAGACACCCCTTTACGATGCCCTGTGGGCAAGCTTTATCGCCAGGTCGATGGGGTCGACATGGGGTCACCGCTCGGTGTGCTATTTACGGAAGCCTAAATGACACAAACTGAGTCACTCGCTGTCGACAATAAGGGGCTGAAATCGTTTACGCACTGTCGGTATACCGACATCTTCGTCGATGTCCTAAATGAGCAGCAGCTTTTCTGCCTTAAGTCCAAACTTGGAGAGAACTCAGCTCTATAATTTACTATAGAGTTATCAGTCAACAACAAAATTCCCTTTCTAGATGTAGCTGTAGATGCCCCAGGGAAAAATTATGTAACTTCAGAGTATAGAAAACCCACAGATACTGGCCAATGCCTGAGCGGTCTCAACGAGAGCCCAGATAAGTGTAAAGACAGCATGATCCGTTCATACATACACAGAGCGCTCAAACATTGCGCGACTTGGCTGCTCGTACACCAGGAATTCGACAGAATTAGACGCATCCTTGTCAACAATGACTACAGTCTCACTGACATAGACAACCAGATCCGACGGCAGCTTCATAGACATTTCCATTCACCGACCATAGGAGATGGCAAAGTACTAAGAACTGACGTACAATTCAGGGAAGTAGCCAAGGTGGGGGACATAGCAATGTCGCAGGAATACGTAACAGTGATCATATATATGTTGCAAAAGCAAACATTATATGTTTTTCCGTGCGTTAAATGTGAGGTCAGTTACATAAAACTGCTTTTTTCCTATAAATTTCGTCATAGGCCGGTGGCATATGACAAAATTTGACATTTGTTCCCCCCAGGAAAATCCTGGCTACGTGCCTGGTACAACTGCACTGTCAGAGTATGATGTCAGCTGCATATAAGGCTGAAGAGGAAGCTATCCACGACATAGTAGCCAGAAACTGAATCCCATCAAATCCTCGTAATATTATCAAGCCCACAATTTACTACAAAAGTCCCAGAGTATCGGACTTGATCACGAACCACAACCTATCAAGTGGCAACTCCCTACTGAAAATGACTAACGTCGGACACAAGTTCAAATGCCCTGTCGGTGACTGCGGGCGCCGACCAAACTCGTCGTACATCAGCCGTACCACGACTTCACCATCGAGACGGATGATGATGCACAGACAGGATGGTGCACCGAAATGGCACATGAGATTCACTCATTGATCTCAACTGACGAGAGCTGAACTGGTGGACAACACTACTATACTGGCTAAGTGCGCTCACAAAGGCAAGCTGAAGGTGTTGGAAGCCGTTTACATCCGAGATAAAGATCCACCATTAATCGACAGACGGGCATGCGGGGCACACTGTGGCGATGTGACGGCCAGCCTCCGGCACCTAGAGTGTAAAATAGATGAAAAAGTGTGTGGTAATTGCAATTTCGGAGTTCATCATTATCAGAGGTGCCCATAAGCATGAACTGTGCTTGACTGTAAATATTTTCATGAAATCAAATGACGCATTTGAGCCCAAAAATGCGGAGATGTAATTTTGATCCAACACGACCACGAATGTTCTGTATATAGCTATGTATAACTGTCCCTATGTCATCTGATGATGTTGGCAGAACCAACGAATCGTTGCCGAGTAACATGGGCATTTTTCTAAACAGTTTTTCCGATGATGGAAAACGACTGATTCGGGGTATTGAATCATTATCCAAGAAGCACGTGAATGCCAGATATGTTGTCATTTTTAGCGATATATATATACATATATGCATATATATATATATATATATATATATATATATATATATGTACCGCACCCGTCTAATTCACGAAGGATTGGTCGCACAATAAAAATAAGCACACTGTTGGAAATCCCGTGATGAGCAGAGCTCGAAACTGATCTTATTTTTAGTTTTTGATAATATGTAAGCCATTTACGTCCTATATATGTTTTCTCATAGCCGCATGCATAAGACCGAGAAACGGCCTGGATCTCAAGGAATGTGACTAATAAAGTCTAGATAAAGGCACCAGCGGATAGGTAGAAGTCCGCAGATGTCGATACACGTCTAATTTCTCTGATCTGTTTAACATGGACGAAAACGTTGAGTTAAAGACACGGCGATTTTCGCACCGCTGCTGGGCGGACGCCATAGATGAGCGCGGTATGAAATTAACGGAAACTAATTTTAGTGCTCTTCTGTTTTCGTGAAATATGCCTTTCCAAGTATTGTTTCTTGATCCTAGTGGTACTTGTGATGGCTTCTCATGCTTAAATGCTGAGAAAAATTGTTAGTTATCAGTCTACACGATTCGTGGAGCTTTATTCGCGAGAGCTTGTTTATTTCCAAAATTTACAATTTTAAAAAAAAAACTTTTTGAGCTTTTTGGTATTGTTGGCAACTGTGCAAGCCAGTTCTGCCATTTTCTGCCCAATATGAGTCATTCATCGCCGATTTTGATGGCAGTACATTTTGACTAGTAACAGTTATTCGTGACCTGACCTGAGGTCAGTGGTCGGAGGTCATTGGCACTTTGTTTACTTACGACAACTGGATGTCTGGATCTTCCCGGACTCAAATTGTTACGAAAAAATTCAGTCAATTTTTTAGAAATACGACGACTTATGTTGAAAACGGACTTGACCTTAGGCCAATGAGCCGAACAGTTACGAAAATCCGAAATAGCAGATTTGTTGCATGTATCTAAATGTCTAATCCTTGGAAGTTCTACTGTGATATCATGTTTTGCGAAAAAGCTTCAGGGCGCTAATCTTTCTTGGACGTAGGTCCACTTGACCTGACTTAGGTCAGACACCTCACTTGGCCTGAGACCAAAAACTAGATACAAGATGTAAAAACGATCAAGCAGAAAGGTACATCAAGTCTTATGGCGCTGCATTTGTACGTACTCTTGCAATGTCGAAAAAACCTCGGGGGTTCAACCGTCCTCTAGTGGGGGGGATTAAGTTTATCGAAGTGGGAGTGGATTGATGTTAAAGAAAGCATGTTTGTCATTGCTCTCATCTGACAAAGTAGTGTAAATTTATGCCGAGAGATGTGGGTTTCCTTTATCACCAAACAACTTTTTCACTCTGCGTATCTTTCGAAAAACATGGTCGGTGTTGTGATCCGTTAATTAGACGAACTTGTACTTAGCGCGTCACCCTTTAAATACATGTCTCGCCCTTTCTCAGCCTGGACTCTGGCGGCGGGTTCCAGTCTCTCGGCTACAAGTGTTTGAGTTACCTCGGGGAGCCGCTCGGGCCACTGCCTGGCGGGAAATAGCACGGTTGGGGGACCGATGTTGCTGAGGCGTCCGGTTATGTTCGTGTCACAAGCTACGCGTGCTCCCACATAGCAGGGCAGCTGCATGCAGCGGATTTACAAATGTTCCGTTGCACTTATACGTACCCTTACTGCAGTCCAACAGTCAGTTTATAAGCAATGGTGTGAGGAATCATGCGTGAGTGCAACTGCAACACCATGAAAGTGAGGAGCCTCTCGCAGCGCCTGGCCAAGACGTCCGTGCGAGAGTCGAATGAACAGACTAACGGTATGGAAACCCAAACGCCTGGTCTGCCTTTTATCTTTATCATATTATCATATCATATTATTTTACTTATCATATTACTTATACACACATGTTATTCATATATTATATGTATAACATAACATATTATTATCATGTCACATAATATTATCTTTATCATATCATCATATCATATAATCATGTCATATCATATAATTATACCAAAAGATAAAGAAAACACAAACGAGTCTAGGCAGCCCACGGCCACCTATTCGATCACCGCGCAGCGGACTCGGTCAACTCCGTTCGCAAAAAAGGAAAATTTCGAAACTCGGGTCCCTTTTATGGCCTTCATCCGCCCCGGAGTCGGGGGATGGTTAACCGCCCCCCCCTGAGGTTTTTCTAGGACTGCGAGAAAATAAACGAACATAGCGCCATGGAACTTCGTGTACTTTTTGCTTCATCATTTTTACACCTTGTGTCAAGGTTTTGACCTCAGGTCAAGTCAGTTGTGTGACCTAGGTCAGGTGAAACGGACCTATGTCTAAAAAGTTAGCGCCCTGCAACTTTTTCGGAAAACAAGATATCACAATAATACTTTCAGGGATTAACCATGTGGATGGATGCAACAAATCTGCTATTTCAGATTTTCTGGAATTTTCTGGGTCATTGGCCTAAAGTCAAGCTCATTTTTAAGAAACGTTGTCGTTTTTTTCGGAAAATGGCGGAATTTTTCATAACATTTTTAGTGTGAAGTAAAGCAGACATCTAGTTACCGTCAATGGGCAAAGTATCAATGACTTCCAGCCATTGACCTGAGGTCAGGTCACGAATAACTGTTGTAAGACAAAATGTACCACCATCAAAATCAGCGATGAATTACTCAGAATGGGTAGAAAATGGCAGAACTGGCTTGCGCAGACGTAAGTAATACCATGAACCTCAAAAAGTTAAAAATAGTTGCATATTTTGGAAATAAACAGGATCTCGAGAGTAAATCTCTGCCAGTTGTGCAGACTGGTAACCAATGAATGTTTCCAAAATTTAAGCATGAGAAACCATCACAGGAACGATTAAGATCAATGAAATTTACATGAATAGGGCTCATGTCGCGAAATTAAAGGAACGCTAAAATCAGTTTCCGTTAATTTCTTACTGCGTACGGATGCGGCGCCCGCCGACAACCGGCGCGAAAACTGCCGTGTCTTTAACTCAAAGTTCCTGCATATATATTGAACAAATCTGAGAAATTAGACATGTATCGGCATCTGCGGACCTTTACTTGTGCGCTGGTGCCTTTACCTATGCGTTATTAGTCCCAGCCCTTGAGATTCAGGCCGTTTCTCGGTCTCATGCAGTCGGCTATGAAAAAGCATATGTAGGACGTAAATTGCTTACATATTATCGAAAACTAAAACTGAGACCAGTTTCGAGCTCTACTCGCCACAAAGTTTCCAACCGTGTGCTTATTTTTATCGTGCAACCAACCGTTCGTGAGTCAGTGGGGGCGGTCAACCTCCCCCAGTCGGGCGTGATCGTCGCCGACCGACGGTCGTGCGCGGGTTAAGCGCAGGCTGCTGCAAAACATCGAATACACTTGCCCCGCGATTTATAGCCGAAACCTACACCGCAAGTCACATATGTAACCCAAACCGACCGGCGCCCGATGTCGGAATGGTGGCGGGATCCAAACGATTAGCCCCGGGCGTGCCACAGAACGGAGCGCCGCGAGCGTACGTGCGCCGCGACGCAGCCCCGCTGTAGCGTTCTACAATCCGCTGATCGAACCCCCGCTGTCCAATCGGACGGCAGGTGTCTCTATCATGGCGCTGCCTTCTTTTACCAAATATCTCACAATGGGACCCGTAGATAAAATGTTATATGGACTAGTTCCAACCGAGGAGGACCCAGCAATGTTTATTTACGTCCAGCGTGGCCAAAACCGTAAAAAGGTCCCTAAAAAGTGACGACTCTCAAAGAAGAAAGCCCGCGACTGCCCGAAGGTTTAATAGTAAGCCCATCTGTTTTTACCACACTTTGTGATGTCAAAGATGTTTGTGTGGGTAGGATTTTACCGAAATAAGAAACAAAATGTGTCCTGTAATTTGCGGTCGCGCGTCGGCCGGAGCGCGGAAAGCGAAAGAAATTTATTTGGTAATGCAACCACAGAACCTTCAACCTTCAAAACACACAGAAGAAGGCACACCACTTTGTAGAGGATTGGTCAAGCAATCGATTAGCGCACCTTGACATTCTTATGATGAAGTATAGCAATACGCGGCTAATATCTTGAAAACCTAAATATGACGCAGATTTTTAAAATAACTTCACAGCTGGGATAACGCGAGAATAGATCATAACTTTTTCCGACATCGATACAAGTGTTTAATTTTGCATCTAGAGGTGCCAGAACCATACAAATGCGACATAAACTGTCGTGTCTCTGACCCAATACGCATCGATCAACGCCGCGCCTCTGGCGTGCGGTCGCGGCGCCGGCGCTCCTCATCCCTCCCTCCTGCCCACCACCGGTGGCCTGTCGTGGGTGTTTGCAAACGGCTGCCTGGGAGTATGAGTGTGGAGTGCGTCACCCGCAGAACGATCTACTCACGAGCTTTCCAATACCTTCCCAGGACGTCGATTTGGACTGGATCGGGCGTTCTAACAGTCAACCGCCTTCCATCAGTCATCCTGCGCGGTCCGTCTGGAGCTTCGATTCGTCGAGATCTGCTATATATGATTATTCCCTCGCCATCATTAACGCCCTGGTGCTGGTTGCTGCGCCTGCGGCTCCGCTGCCGGCCCATTCCCAGCGGTCAGCCCGCAGAAATCCTCGTGACCTTGAGCCTGACCTTGACCGTTTGACCGTCGACCGTGCGTCAGCTGATCGCGTGCCGTGCCTGGGGGTCGGCCGCACCGCGCGGCCAGCTGACGGATTCCGGTGGCCGTCGGCGCCGGACGAGGTGCGGCAGGCGCGCGCCCGAGACACGGCACGGGGGAGCAGAAGCGGGTACCGCTGGGACGGACGGTCACCGACTACGGCTGGATCCAGCCTATCTGTTCGGCTCCTAAACATTCAGTCACTGAAATCGAAGCTACTCGAACTATCTGATGAGCTCCATCACCGAAGCTACGACCTGATGGCAATTTGCCAGACGTGGCTCAAACCGTCTATGCCGAGCCGCCTACTGATACTGGTTACCGCCTTCACCGTGTCGACCGACCCGATGGACGCGATTACGGTGGGACTGCATTGGCTGCTGGGGACAGCGCCAGCATTTCCCCCTCAAGGTCGCCACGGAAACGAAGGCAAACAGCAAGCTCGACACCTTCTGGGTTTTTGGTGAGGCCTGATGGCAGACGTCAGTTTATCGTAGGCTCACTGTACCGTTCTCCGAGGCGCAGTGTGACTCTGACCGACTATCCACTGTTCCAGTTTGTGTCGTCCTGAACCTGCTCTACCGGCTCTCTGTTGGATAGTGTCATGACGAACTGTCGTTGCTTCGTAAAGCGCTATGGTGCCGTTCTTTGCCAATTCAACCTGCACGAATCTGTACGTGCCTCGCTTTCTCCCACCGCAGCGCATTGTCAAGCTTCGCCGCCTTCGCCGCATCGACGTAACAGCTTTTCATCACGATACGTTGTGTGGGGACTTGGATCTAATGTTTTCCTCGCCGACGGTCACACTCAAATCAAACAGTTTCCTTGGCGCATTTCTATCTATAATCGACGCTCATGCTGTTGTGCATATTATGCGAATAAGGAATGCTTTTGTTGCAGCGGTCAGTGATGAGACCAAAGTGATCATGTCTCGCCGCCGCGAGGCACCGGAGGTACTCAGTTACGGGTCGGCCGAATACAAAATTCCAAACAGAGCGGGCGTTCCGCTATCAGGCGTGACACCTGCCATGACTCCACCGACGGATCCGAGAGGAAGGGCAAGGCTCTGTGTGGAAGGCGATTCGATTGGCCGTTGGCGGCGGGAGGGCCGACCAAAAGCAGCCCGAAGCGACACCGGACCAATTAAACTCGTTTTTTTGTTAGCGTGGGGCCGCGCGTGGCCGGCGAAGTGAGGGATATGGGGGAGGCGCCAGGCTTCCCTCGCCGAATGCCACGTGTTAGCGCCTGTGCGTTTAGCCTGGCATCCCCTAACGCTGTCTGAGCTGCGGACAGTCGTACTCGGCATGAATGGGTCGGCTGCGTGTGGCGAGGACGGTGTCAGTATACGCATGATCCGTATGTCTTGATGCGATCGGCGCGGTGCTCCTGCATTTGATCAATCCCAGCATTTCCTTCTCCGATGTCCCAGATTCCTGGAAACGTTCCCTCATTTATCTTATTTTTAAATCCGGAGATCCTACTTACCCGTCCATTTTACGGTCAATGTCCATCGTTCCTGTCGTTGCCGAGATTGTAGAGCGGACCGTCCACCAACAGCTCCACAGTCACCTGTTCCAGAACAACCTCTTTTCCCCAGCTCAGCACAGACTCCGTCCTCGTCACTCGACCGATATCCATATCTGACAATATCCTTTCAGCCAACGGCCATGGGGAGATGTCCCTTCTTTACCTGAAAGATTTGAGCAAATGCTTTGCTGTGATAGACCACGCTAAACTCTTGACCAAACTGCAACTCCACGGAATCGATATTTCTTGGTTTCGGTGTACCTCCGTAATCACACACAGTGTCAGTGTCACTGACGCTCAGTGAAACCTTAAAAGACCATCTCCGCTCCCCAACAACATCGAAGTGTTCCAGAGCTCCGCTCTCGGCCCCCTGCTCTACTGCGTCTTCCCTAATGACCCCGGTCTGTTTGCTGAGGGCGCAGTAGTCATTCAGTACGCTGACGACACTCAAATTTCGGTCGGTGGTTAAAAGCCTGAATCCCAAAACGTCTTATGGCTGTTTCGGAACTCTAAATGGGCCATCACATTCAGGAGCTACGTGCCGCTGTGTTACATCTCCGCTCTGATCAGTGCTCTGGTTCTCTCTCATATCCGATATTGTATCTCCGTGCATGGCAATGGCACACAAAAAGAACTGTCTCGTCTCCAGAAAATAATTAACTTTGTAGCAAGAGTTATTTTTAGCCGACTAAATTTCATCATATATGGGATCTGCCGTAACAGCCACGAACCTATTGCGGATGGCTTCAATACACGTCTGAAGTCTGAAGTCTGAAGTCTGGAGACGGACCGGTCCACCGGGCGTCGTCGGCTGCGTCGGCTGCCGCGGGATGCTTACAGACGGCGCCGGCCGAGCGCTGCTTCTGTTCGCCAAATATTACCAATACGAGATGTGACGATCGTGTCGCGCGATGCGCATGTGACCGTAACTAGAAACAGAACAAGCAGAGCGGGGGTTAACCGGATCAGGCACGTAGCCAGAATTTTCCTCAGGGGGGAATGTAAAATTTTGTCATATACCACTGGCATATGACGAAGCTTATAGGAAAAAGGAAGAACTTTGCGTAACTGACTTCGTTTTTAACCCACAGGAATACATATAATGTTTGTTTTCGCAGCATACATATGATCTCTATTACGTATTCGTGCGAAATCGCTATATATCTAGTGCAGACCGCATGGCTCAGGGAGGCCGTGACCCCCATGGCCCCCCTTAGCTATGTCCCTGAACCGAATATGAGTATGAAAAAGGTGTCCGGAGTACGATGGCATTGTTAGGGTCTGACCATCACCACCACACATCTGGCCATGGCTTCACAAACGGAAGTTGCAAAACTTTCTCATACTGCTGTGGAAAAGGTCGTGCTGTACTAATGGTATTATATCAGATACGCTAATTACGATCTTTCGTTTCAAATCAATTTCAAAGTTGTCACTCATTTGATACACTTGCTAGATATTATCAAAAGCATTGCGGATATTTCGGTCGTAAAGTTTGACATATTTTTGACCTGCGACATTACGGACCAACTTAATAGGTTAAATTTTGCATCCAAGGATAAGAAAGACACGCTCTGGGGATTACCTTTAGAATTATTTAGATCGGACAATTAGTTTCTGACATACAAGGGGAATGATTTTAACCCCCAGTCGGTTGCGAATGGCGGAAGGCCGCAGGCGGTACCGGGCAAAAAAAAAGAAGAAAAAATAGCGTCCCAAGATATGCTTTTGGTAGACGGAAAATGGAACAAAATTCCCTCCGATATTTCGTGTTTTATCAGTCATTTACAACCGTTCATATCATGATAATCGTAAACAGCCTTCTTATTTTACTTGCAGAACCACGCCTCATGAGCCCATCACACATTCTGGCAATACTGTAGCCTTGCCTACAGTAGATTGAAGTAGACATGACATATACTGCCTTGCATTCCTTTTCGCGGCCACCGGTGGTGCTAACGGCCGCTGCGACAGTGGCGCCGAAGCAATAAACCCGGGACGACCGTTTTGTAGTTCTCAAGCTGACCGCCAGGTCGCACGGTCGGCAAGGCAGCACGAATCGTCGTGCCCGATTTCTCCTAAAGTACACCATGCGGGGACTGTTAGATGCGATCTACGAAAGAATAACACGAGCAGGAAGCTATACACCGAGTGCGCGTTAAACCGCATTTACTCAGGACGCCAGACGCGGCTTATTGATGTGGTTCTTCGCCGAGCGCTCAGGCGACGCCGTGGTTTGTTGCCACCGGCCCGCGGGCTGCTGCGGCAGGCTCAGTGAGACGACCTGATCAAGGGTCGCACCCGACAGCCCAACGCCCTGCGACCAAGAGACGACCGACCCACCGAGCGCTTCATCTGAGCCAACCGTTCCAGCGACAAGTGGCCGCAAAGACAGTCCTTTGCGAAGCTGTCGTGACCTTTCACAGGTGCTGCGTGAAGAATGTGCAAAGCATTGGTAACAAAAGCCTTGTTTGTCATCGAAAAACCTTCATTAGGCAGGTAACCGTCTAAGATGGAAACTTTGGGGAAGTCGCCAAGCGTTCCGACAGCGCGCATATGGTTTCCAGACCTTTTTAAAATCCAATCGGAATTCACCAGGCGTCAGCCCTTGGACCTTTGCTAAACTGGATTTACGCCAACGATTCACCACATAATGTCCACGACGCCACGAGCATATGGTCAATTACGCAGACAATATCCAGGCCTTTTTCCGGAAGACCCAGCGATTGTGTGCATTAACCGTTACCATGGAGCGCATTCTGTCGTATCTGACTCTCTGGTTCGGGAAAACGAGCTGAAAGTCAACGTCAGAGTAAAAAAAAAACCAGCTTCTTGTGCGCAGCAGAATCTACCACCGGTCGCTCTAAGATCTGGCGGCATCGACGCCGCTGATTCTTCCGCTGTGAAGATTTTTGTCAGGTGCTACATTTCGCCAGTTCATGTTTTTTACCGCTTATAGCGATGAGCTGGTAAGATAATAAGGTTTGCTGACTGTGCTTAGTCACAGCCTTTCCGATTCGCTCTTGGTGTCACTTGTTCACGCCTTGGTGCTTTCCGTCATTCCATTTTGTCTTAGTGTTTCAGGAGCCAGTAACACTACCTGCCAAACAGGCTTCAAGGGATCCTGAATCACGCAGTCCGCGTGACCTCAGCCCGCAGAAGACTGCAGCACATCAGTGACGTCTGAAATGATCTTGGCTGGCTTTCTGCCAAAAACTTTTTGATCATACCGTGGAGGCTTTGAAAAGGGTTTTAACCACATCGCAGCCCGAGTCACTTTAGGCTTATCATACCACTAAATATAGCTCTTATCTTCATATGCCGGCCGTCAGGACCGAGTCGGGATGGCAAAGATTTTTAATCGCAGTGACCGGTTTCAGCTGTTTGCCCCAACGGTTAAGAGATTTGGGACCTCACAAATCTTAAAATTGAACTCAAAAGACGTCTGTTGGTTAAACAGTCATCTGTAGCGTGACTGATGCTTGTGCTCCGTTCGTGTATGCTTGTTATTTATATCTATATCCAATCGTCTAAACACAGCACTTCATGTGCTGTAACTGCGTGCGTCTTCTTTTGCACCGAATGTTTTAACCATTTCGTGTTTGGCTCGAAGCGAGGAATAGCAGTATGTCGCGGATTGGCATTTTAATAGCAATACACAAAAGCGACAATGAGACTGCATGGTTGCGAATTCAGAGGGCCCTCAACAGCCGTGGTGATTAGACGTCCAACACTGACAATAGCCTTGTGTAGTTTAACGTACGTAAACGAGATGGGACAACCATGGCTTGTTAATCGTAAGCATTTCAGAACATTATCTCATGATGCAGTTTTAGACAGGCGAAAGCATGCCTGGGTAAAGCTCGTTTTACGACGGGAAAATAGTCATCAAATTTATGCCCCGCACGCAGTCGCAATTTCGATTACCTCATGGTTTACTGATATGAACAGCGTCTCTGCCCTGCAAACCACTGAAACCGAGGGGTGCGGGAACTCCTCTACAGGAGGGGTGCAAGAAGCTTTTCGGATCAATTCTTTACAATCAACCCCATAGGATCGATGTTAAATTTAAAAGAAAAGTTTGGAAAGGGAGCTGCCCCGCCCCTGCCCCTTCCCCGCCTCCCGCGTCCTTGCTTAAACCAGTCAAACCAGTCAAAAGGACCTAACTCTGCGACTTCGGCACGAACGAAAGCATCGGGGTATTTTCCCGACGGTAGTTTATTCAGTCTGTCGCGAATCGTGTGCTTGTCAAAAGCAGGCGACCGACCGTGACGAACGACACCAGCTGCTTTTCCGGTCTCAGTTCAACGGCATTCAACACAGGTCATCACTAATCTGCAGGTGTCGTGGGCTGTGAACGCCGTTCTCGGGGGAGGATCCACCGGTGCACGTCAAACGTGGTCCGCCGAACGGTACCAGTGTGGGATGAACACAGGCGGGCAATGCAGTCCGGCAGAATCCCGACCAGAACCGGTCCCGGTTACAGGTTCCGTCGACCTCTTGTTGCAGTTCCGCACGTTGTTCTGGACCGGACAAGATCTTCCGGAATGATAATACATATTCATCGATGAACAGTATTCTCCACTCGGGTGCGAGGGAACGACGAACAGCACGCAGCAAAGTGCGTCTTCACGTGCGAGCAGAAACGGGCTCCAGACTGGCAGCAACAAGACGTTTTTGCGCCGTTCCTGCAAGACCAGCATTGCAACGTGGCCTCTGGCTGCCACCCACGGTCAGCCTCGGACCGGTGAATATCTCATGAGGATCGCGACGCTATCCGGAAGCGGCGGGTGAATGCGCCACCTGCGTGAGTCGCGCCGGGGGCGAACGTCAATGGCCTCTGCAGACGTGCACGAGTCGCGGTGATTCAGCACTGGCGAGCCGGACGGGTTCAGGCGAATCTGGTCACGGCGCCGGTCGGCCGGCCGCAGGTCGGCCGGCCGTGCCAATGGCCGGCCGGTCGGCACCGCGCGGCCTGCAGTCGGCCCGCTGACCCGACCCGGAGTGGACCGCACGGCCGGCCGGCCGCCCGCCGCGTGCTGCACGGTGCAGGGCCGTCCGCTGCCGGCAGCTCCGGCTCTCACAGGACGCTCTCCGCCATCGGTCCTCCTCCTCTCTCTCCGGTCCGTTCCGGACAAGGAGCCATCTCCCCTCTCCGTCCCCTCCTCTGTCAGCAGCTCCGACTCGGACCGGGTACCTGCGCCGCCAGCTCCTCCGCCTCTCTCCCCGCTCCGATCCGGCCAGGGAGGACAGGGAGCCGTCCTCCTCCTTGGTCTCTTCCGCCGACCGAGACCGGCAGCGGGAGCGTGCCGTCAGATCCCGACAGAGAGCAGCCCGCCGGGGTCCAGGAAGATGCTTCGCCTCCCCGCCGCCGCCGCCGCCGCCGCCGCCTGCCTGCTGTTGCTGGGCGGCGCGCGGCCCGCCGCCGCCGCGCCGGCCGAGGACATCCTGACGCTGGCCGCCGCAGGGCCGGTACCGCTGGACGCCCTCCTGAGGGCCATCCACCAGAGTCCGCGGCTGGAGGAGACGCCGGCCGGCGGGCCCGGCTCGGAGGGCCTGGTCGGCAAGGCGCCGCCGGACGCCGAGCCGCCGCGGCTCACCGAGCCGCTGACGCCGCGCGACTTCGCCATGGCCGAGGTCGCGCGCATCGAGGAGCCGCCGATCGGCCCGAACGGCACCGACCCGATCGAGCTGGCCAGCGCCTTCGAGGGCGACATCGTCATCCCGCCGGGCGACTTCAGCGCGCTCAACGAGGACAACGCCATCATCAAGCCGCACAAGGTGTGGACGGGCGGCGTCATCAACTACGCCTTGTCGCCGGCGTTCACCTCCTCCGAGCGAGCCGTGATCGCCAGCGCCGTCAAGGAGTTCGAGCGCCAGACCTGCATGCAGATGCGGCCCATCCGGCCGGGCGCCGGAGGCGACTACGTCTACGTCGTGAAGAAGACGGGCTGCTTCAGCTCGGTGGGCCGCAGCGGCGGCATGCAGGAGCTGTCGCTGGGCGACGGCTGCGTCTACAAGGGCATCGCCATGCACGAGTTCATGCACGCGGCCGGCTTCTGGCACGAGCAGAGCCGGCCCGACCGCGACGACTACGTCAACGTGCACTACGACAACATCCAGCCGATGATGGAGTTCAACTTCCAGAAGTACACGTGGGGCGACGTGCAGGACCTCGGCGAGCCGTACGACATCGGCTCCATCATGCACTACGGCCGGTACGCGTTCGCCCGCGACCGCTCGCGGCCGACGCTCACCGACCGCCGCAACACGGGCATCACCATGGGCCAGCGGCGCGATTTCAGCGCTATTGACGCACGCAAGCTGAACAAGCTGTACAAGTGCGGCGGCGGCGGCACAGTCACGCCGCCGCCGAAGCCGACGCCGAAGCCGCCGCCGCCCAAGCCGACGGGCTCGTGCAAGAACAAGAACACCTACTGCGATTGGTGGGCGAGCCGCGGCGAGTGCTCGAAGAACAGCGCCTACATGCACCGTGACTGCGCCAAAGCCTGCCGCGTCTGCACCACAGGTAGGTGGCCGGCGACAGGGCGCGGCGGGTGCCTCGTCGGGGGACCTTCCGGGTCGGAGGGCCTCACCCAGACGCAACATTCCCTGGGGCAGATGTAAACAGAAGTTCAAGTCTGCCTCTGTCGACCACTCAGGGAGAATCTGCCCGGGCAACGGCCGTTTCTTGTACGGGCTCTGTCACGAAGAAAAACGAAAATTTGGCTTTATAGATGCGTTTTATCCACAGCATGTGGTTAAAAAGCACTTACATAGCGTATGTATGTTAACAAGGTGGTGTAACCACTGAGAGGTTACGACCTTTCAATGCCTTATTCCTGTCTAACTTGGAAGGACGTGCGAAATGAACCGTTATCCACTTTCGGTGACTTAAACCTCGTCGTTCAGGAAGTTGTGGAGGGGGGGGAACCTTCCCCGGCACACATAATTTTAAAGCTCTGGAAGGGCGTCGAGCAGCAACATGAGACTTAAGTCAGCTGTATTATAGTTATTAAATATCACCAATTTTAAGACCCACTTTGGTTTAAGGTGATGTCACATCCCAAATATACAAGGTCCTTTTAAAGGAATTTTCGGGAATTTACGGTTTTTGCATTAATAAACGGACTGGTTGGTGAACAAGACGCCATTCTTTGCGCCCAACACGGATAGTCATGTTTTTAAATGAGTTGTGGCGTATTTGAGCTTTGCAAAGAACACATGAGATCGGTGATCTGACATGGCCTTTTCGATTCGGTAATGACATTTTATTCATTCGCATATTTGTTTTCTCGGAACATGCATAAGTAAAATGGTCGTTTGATGTTACAAAAGGGCCATTTGCTGTGACCCGATACGGGCCGTTCGTAAAATAGAACGACACATTTACTCGTCCGGAAAGCCTCCTCACCCATATACCCGATCGTAGGCCCCTTGATCACCAGGGCACGGCGACGACGTGACCACATTCTCATCCTTAAACAGAAGCCTTATGGAGAACCACAAGCAATTTATAAGACACATTTTACCCAAATTCTCTACCTTTCTTAGTTTTTGAATAGTGGGGGGGGGGAATAATCCGTCCCACCAAACAGACCTCGTTAAAAAGTTGCGCTCTGCAGGGACTGCGTGGATGAAGACCCCACACAAATGCCATTGCCGCTCCAACCTTCGGACGTTAGCTGAGCCTCAGCATAGTGATGTCCTTGTGAAAAAAAACTCAACGCAAAACGTAAGACATGCAGATCCGAGTATCGCTTAACCATGTTCCCGGAGGGCTAGACGGTATGACCGATTCCCGACAGGGGGCGGACTCGCCTCCCCCCCGAGACCTCGAGAACTACACATCCGATTTCGTCGCAACAAACAGCAATCGATTTGCCATGACATGTACTACACTGTAAGAAAGGAGTTTTCAAAATTTTGAAAGGGGTAGATACAAGGGCAAAATGTCAAAATGGGGGTATTTTTGGACCTCTTACAACTCCGATTGTGATTCCGATGAATATGATTCCGATGAAACTGGCATAAATCGAGAGATTATGGATGCGACTTTTACCATTGGCACAAACATTTGAAGTGTTGAGAAAATTCGTAGGCGTTCACAGGGTTCCAAAAACAGGAGGATTAGTTTTTCAACAAGTGAATGCAGAAAAAAGTAAAAGCGCTTTTTTGGCTTCTGCTAGTCATGTTATGCTGAAGAAGTACAAATCGTATTACAATGTTTGTATAATGCCGGCAAAGACGGTGCCAGGGGCACGAAGAAGGGGAACATGTCACGACATGTCATGGTCGCATGTTCTTCACATCAACTTATGACCTTTGATCTTAAATGACCTCCAGTGATCTTGGAGTCGCTTGGAATGATTTCGAATCCGTTTAATGCTGCCTGAAAACGTTTTCAATCATTTGAATTCACTCTATTTGAAAGGTTCCATTTTACAGCTATTGTGATATATGGTACGCTCACTGACATTTAAGGTCATAGCTCCGTGACCCGACATGATATAAAAGTGAAACCTAATACACAAGTAGAGGGCACCTTTTGACGTCATAGGTATTCTGTACTTTGCATTTGAGAAAATAGTGCCGAAATTATTACTATAAACCAGGTTTTGAATCTTGTCCTTTATCTGACCTCGTAAGGTGACCTCAGATAAAATCAAATTGCATTTGTACGTTGCCCAACAATTGAGCTGTACATCCATATAAAGTTTTAAGTTTTATCTTTCCTAAAAACGCTGTTTTTGAGAGTCATTTTCCTTTTACCCTCAACAGGGCCAAAAATGGCCTGAGGTGCCTCCCAAAAACGTTGCCTAGCCCCACCCCTAAGCAAAGTGGAATTTCGAAATTTTGTCACAGTACGAGGACAAAATAGCTAGGAAAAGTGATTAAGTTTCGTGAAGCTGCTTCAAAAAGAAACTGGGATTGGCAAGCAAAAAGCCCGAGGAGGGCGAATTCAGCCCTCCTCCTGCCGGGAACAGGGTTAAATGTTCCTGGGGCAAGACTTCAACATGAAAGGTTTTTGAGCCACTAGTGGGATGTATCGGTTAAAACCGATCATTGAGATGTTTCTGACTCTGCAGTGTCCTAAGCGTCCCCGGTATTTTCTTTTCACAGGAAAGGACTGCGTCGACCTGAACAATCACTGTGCATATTGGGCAAGAGAAGGAGAATGTACGAAAAATCCGAGCTACATGTTGTCGTACTGCGAGAAGTCTTGCGATAAATGCTCGGTTACCATCACGTGCAAAGACAAAGACTCGAACTGCTCGTACTGGGCGAAGAACAGTGAGTGCACCAGAAATCCCCAGTTCATGAAGCTGTACTGTAAACGGTCCTGCGGTCTCTGCTGACGACTGGACGAGGTCTGCGACGGCGTTACGACCGACGGCCAGGGGTGTCGATTTCTGTAAATGAGTGGCATGGCCAAACCGAGGACACGACAACCTAACCTTCCCCCACATTTGGGTCTCTCAGCGGATTCAGCCCACCTTATTCTGACGAACGGATTTTTTTCGTTACTATTTATTAAATAAAAAATCGCATTTATCCCATGCATATATATATATATATATATATATATATATATATATATATATATATATATATATAGATAGATAGATAAGAAATAGAAAGTAGATAGGTACATCGCTTCAGACTTTGTTCTTTACTTTCTGACTATTTCTTGTCTATTGCGGCCGTTCTTTCGTTACTTTTGCTCATTCCCCTTTAAAATCGACGACAAGTATTGGGGGGAGGCAACCCAACATTGGGAGGGACCAAAATCAACATTGGGTGGCCAGGACCCTCTCGAAAGAATGCAAGTCGACACCCTTGCCAAATGCCGCCGGTCGCGTCCACACACAGGGCAGCGAGGATGTCGGAACTCCAAGGACTGCTCCAGGAGATGGAAAAGCGGATGGGCACCAGATAAATCTCCCGACTGTACTTCGACCGTCTTTTTTGAAGTTACTGGCTGATTTCAGCACGCAAAGTCACGTAAAGGGAAGCCAACCCACTGAGATCCTACTATTTCACGACGCTGGTTGACAACGTAGAAGTAGCAAAAGGGGTATTTCCCTCGTGGCTTGTTAGTCGTGTAAAGTTGTGGCCAATCTCATCAAAATAGCCTTGACGTATGTCAAAATGAAACTGACATAATCTGGTCAATATCGCCGGTTCCAGTTCGTGAAACAATGTGATGTGATTTCACGGGTATCCCAAAGAAATTCTAAATATTTAACGAATCTTTAGCATTTGCAAGAAATAAAAATCAAAAACTTACAACGGAAGTAACGTTTTTTGTCGTGTTGGTAGCCCAGTTGGCAGAGCGTCTGTCACCGTTTCCCATCCCGGCAAGGTGAGTTCGAGTCGTCTCGGTGCTCGCTAGATTTCTCGCAGGTCACGTAACAACTGACCTATAGAGGGAGACACTGGCTAGCGCCCGACCGTGTCGTTCCTGTGGGCACGTTATACTTTCGCGTCAAAATTATGCCCTTAGTTTGGAAATGCGCGATTGGATGTACAGACCAGGTTGTGTATGCAACAAAAACTGCTTAACTTGGATGCTGATTTCAAAGCACCGTAGTAAAGCTATTTGAACAGTTTTTTTTTAAAACGCCTTTGTACATCCCCAGGTTACGAGCCTCGTAATTATTGATAAACGTTTCCCGATAGTTCATTTACGTAACCGTGCTGAAGAGAAGTCCTTCTGGCTTCCTTAGGTGTGTAACCCTAACAATATGACATTAAGAAAATTTGAGAGGATAACACTTCACGAAAGGCTGTTCTCTGGTTTCTGCAGCTAGATAGCCAGATGCGCGTTGCGTCCGAAGTGTTTTGCGGATGATTATCGTTCTATTAATATACAAAATAAACGTGATTAGGAGGGACTTTATTTGGTGTGTATAAGGAATATATGGTGTCTGAGATGCTCCGGGTTGAAAGTCATCAACATATTTATCTAAAACTTCTGTAAACGCGTGTCGGCCTTCACACATAAAAGCCGAAGTAAAATCAAAGCTGATCGCAGCTGGACCGTAACAGGGCGTGGTGTCCAAACCAGGAACTGTCCGTCGTCTTCAAAACGCACAAATACCGATGCAGCGGCAAAAACCAGAATGCAAACGGACTGGGGCAGACTTGTAAAGTAGGCAGGGCACCAACACGGCTGGCTGCGAGGTTAACTTAACCAAGCACCTCATAGCAGTGGCCCTGTCGTTTGTCACACTGGTCAGAGACTGGGCTCATTGTTCCTCAACACTTTTGGTAAGCACTTTGTAAGCATACTGAAAACATATTTCCGATTGGCAAGCATTATTTCAGTAACACAAGACGAACATGGCGCGTCAGTACGGCCAGCAGAACCAAAAGCAGTCCCGTAGTCCAAGCTAAGCAGTGCAGCCGTGATCATGCACAAACAATGGAACGAGGTTTTTGTCATGGACAAGGCTGGAAAAGATGCTGTTTTTCGGTACTGAAGAACATCAAAAAATATGTGGTCTAAAAACATTTTACGCTCCAACAGTCTGATGTTGTGCCTCCATAAAAAAGCTACAATATAACCATGTTGAGGAATTTCCAACTCTGGAAGCTGTCTCCATTCAGTAACAAGCAGGTACGCTGTCATAACTGACTTATACAATGAACACTAATCTAAACTAGTATTACTCTTTGCAAAACTGTGTACTCAGGAAACAAAAAATTGTACTCCGACACCAAGAACGAAAACCACATTTCCAAACCTGGTCATGAAAACATGAATGTTTGTCTCCAGTACTGGCAAAATTAGCTTTAGGGTAAAAGTCTTCTCCAGCGGCCCCCGGACTTTCAGGATGATGACATAAAATCGGTTTCCTTTACATCACAAAAGGCCACTCTTGATATAGAACTTCATGACTCGAGATTTCGGCCTGTCATTTCCAGAGGTGAAGGGAGATGATGGACATGATGAACATGATGATGGATGATGGATGAAGAGACGTGATGGACAAGATGAAGGCTGGTGAACAGGATGCCACCTTCAGGAGTGAAAACGGCACGATGAATATACCTACACGCGTTATGTATAGCAGCCCACCTCTCTGGGGATAAAATGGCTGCTTTTATTGCCCAGTTCTGCAAGAAGCTAACGTTCTTGTTAGCGTAATCATGGCCAGCTGGAGTGGCACAGAACCTGTGACGTCTTGAATTTGTTCTTGTTACGTGTCACTTTACCACGTGATTGGTTCTTATTATGAAGTCTACAATAGGCCAGAGGAGACATTTTCTCTCGGGGATTCGTAAAAGGGTTCCCAAGCGCCGTTTAAACCCAAGTCGGAACCAACGACATCCATTCGTGAAGATGGCGACGTATCCTCATTCGTATGTAAATCCACAACGCAATTTCGACCGTGAGGTCAAAAGACAGGAGCCGATTCCATTCAGGTACGTAGTCATAAACGATTCTATTAAGTTTTGATTCGGCTCAAATAATGTGGACACCATTTATGTGAATAATATATATATACAAACATATCTATATATATCGATTCAGGCTCCAATTTACGATAAAAGTGCTAAATTTCTGAATCGGTTCAGCGTTTATTTGATTCAACTGAGAACCAGGCACAAGCCTGCTAAAAACCACTGCCACCCAAGCAGCCAGCGCTGCAGCGGAACCACCTCTTCAGGGTGAGAGTTCAGGCTGTTGGATCTTCCCCAGAGAAGGGTGATCTTTGGACTCATGTTGGGGTGGCTGTAATGTCTCGCGGATGATCTGCAAGCACCCGTCCAGGAGTCCTCGTTTCTGTGTCTGCTATGTCGTTGAGTTTCTCCACGTGGTAGGTCACTGAGACCTCTCTGCTCTTCCTCCCTGTAAAGCGTGCGATTTCGTCAGTTTACGGTGTCACCATTTTTGCAGGCGTCCACCTGCAAGATCCGGGACCGAGAGGCAGCGTCTGCCGCTCCCGCCTCCACCTTGAACTCCGACGCCCCCTCTGCGGCCCGTGTCCTACTTGCCGATCCTGGAACTGGCTGTGACGTCAACCGGTCAGGTGTGACGTCACCTCACGGAGCGTCCACCACGTCCAGCCACCCGGAACAACTCCACCATCGGATCCATGCACTTCCGATCAACTCCAGTGACATCCACCCTCACAACCCGCCGCAGCCACGACTGGTCAGCGGTCTCAATGCCGCTGGAGACGTGACTGGCGAATTGTGGTGTTCCGAGGAGCTCTTCTCCTCGGTGGCGGCTCTTCACGGCCGCGCCATGAAGAGTCATGAAGTCCAACGCCGGAGTCCCGCACGCTCCGCCGTCGGGAGTCCAGCGTTGGACTTCTGGACTCGCCCGCGTACTCGGCGCCCAGTGAAGGCGCAACGGTCACGCCTTCACTGGGCAGCGATGGCCGATTGTTTTGCATTCCTCTTTTATCGAAAGAGTAGGTAGTCAGGTTTGATGAGATGCTCGCACGCGTATGATCGCAGATACACTCGCATGTCCGGAGGTAATGATGTTGGTGCCATCGCCACGCGCCATTGGGTGGGTTGAACGGTGCGGTGTGAGCTGGGACAAGCTTCCCACACGGCCTCGTTGTTTATCAGTGTGCTGGATTTGTAATGTTTTCGACGCTATGGGACGCATGGAGTGGGCTACTTTAATGTTGCAGTCGACGACTTCCTTCGCACTGAACATGAAGCCGTGCGCTCTTGCTTGCAAGTGGACCTGGAGTCGCCTACTGTACAGCACACCAAATACTGCGGATATGTATTACCACATGCCAGTACCTAAGATGCAAACCGATCAAACTATCGGAGCGTAAAAACCACGGTAATATTGGCCAGTCGTTTCGGCTGAAGGGCCAAGGGCCGTTCAAAAACATTTTTAACGTATCCGAAGATGGGTGAACACAATAAGCGACCGCCAGCATTCCCGCATATCTCCAGAGAGTGCTAGCTAGCAACTCCCTGTCCACTCCTCGCTAAACACGGTGCTAACTGCACGCCCGACCACAGCACTCAGCTGAAGGGGCGCAAGGGCGAGTTACAAAATGCGCATTGAATAAAGGGATTGAACACGACAGGGCCCAACCGCTGACATCGCTGACACCACGCAGCACGCGCGGGTTGCAGCAGTGGCGCCCCAAGGGCGCCGCATTTTCTAATCTTTGCCAGTTAGGCATATATATGAGCCGGTCGGGATGGCTCGGAAAAGTCATGATCGTGGCAAAAAACGGTAATGCAGGTTTTGGCCTGGGGTTAAGATAATACCAGACCCACGGTAGGGAACTGTGTGATTGAGAAAAGCTATAGCTTCAGAGCAACATAGGTAGAAATATCCGGCTTTCGTCAAAAGGTAGCAAAAAATATGGAGGTTTCATTTCGTGCCGTGTATTGCGACGTGCGCCCATCTGACATCCCGGCTTACGCGAAGTCGTCGCTCTAACTCTAGCCAATTGTTTCCCAAAATCCCTTCCGTTACAGAACCACAGGCCACGATGGTGCGTTGCCGGTCTCCAAGATCTTTTGCACTTGTCTGATATACCAGGTCTTTCACGTAACCTGACAGGAAAAAACCAAGCTCAAGGGAGAGCTCAAGAGACCTTGGCGGCCACGCTGTCCTACTTTTCCGCTCCACTTCCCGGGCAACTTTGAATCCGAGAAATTTTCACTGTCTTCGCAAAGCGGGGCGGCGCTCCATCTTATCGAAGTAATTGCTCCGTAGGAACCATCTCAGCTCCGAAGTTCTGGAGAGTGTTCAGGCAGGTTCCTCCTGGAACAGTGTTCCTTTTGAAGAAGTAGTAAGAAGTAGGGTCCGAGCACTCGATCCGAAGACGAAGCACACCACACAATGAACTTGGCGCTGTCGCTCTCGGGGTGAAGCGCTGCTGTGGGACGCTCCTGCCCCCAAATTAGACAGCTGTGCCTGTTCGTCTTGCCGCTCATGTGAAAAGTGGATTCATTTGAGAACGCCACTTGGTTCAAGAATCGCTAGTCAGTGTTTAGTTTCAAAAGAACCTTGACGGTAAACAATTCCTAAGCGGTTTGTCGCCCGCTTTGCCATCTGAATTTTGCACGGTCTCAACTTCAGTTCCCTCTTTAGGATATCATGAAGAGATGAGCGAGGTATGCCCAGCTCCTGGCTTGGCCTTCTCACCAATTTTTTTCGGGCTTTGTTTATATGCTTCCCTGACCTGCTCTATCTTCTCAACATACCGCTCTGTTTGCTTCTGTTTGCCTCTTCCCTTATTTTTCTTTTTTCCTTTCTTCTTCCCTTTTCACCGAACCTGTACAACGCATCTCTTAACACCGTCCACGAATGCAATAACGAGTGGGGGGCACCTGCCCAAATCTGCGACAACATAACATCTGAATGGTTGTGGAAGACTGGTAGTGGTCTTGCTAAAGGGAGCATTACAATTTTGTTCATCAGTTATCCCAGGCATGACTAGGAAAACGGGACAGCAGCCGAGTTAAAAAAGCCTAATTTTGTGCATCACGAGATTGTACGTCTAGATCTTTTTTATGCGCACGCATGGCAAATTGCTCAACCCATGACAAACCCTGATCAATACTTTGTCGATGTATATGATGCGCATTATTCTATCGTTTATAGTTTCCAGGTTATAGCCTTCATTTGCCGCACGATTTCTGCCGGGCACCCTGTACATTGCAAGGACCTAGAGTGAAATTTAACCCCCCGCCCAGCGCTTGCTTTTGACCAGGACTTTGATTTTAGCATTGTATGACATATGCACAAGTTGGCAGTTTGGGCATCCTATGTTGTCGCAGACGTCGTTTCTGAAATTTTAACCAATATTAGAGCCTGATGTCCGTGGCAGTGTTTTACGTAATTGATCTTCGACACCCCGTCTTTCCGATGGACGAATCCCGACAGACAAAGGGCGTGCTCAGGGGAGAAAACGGCACCGCGGATTTTTACCTTAAATCAATGTCAAACGATCAGATGTGCCGAGTGAAGCACCTTGAGTAACTGATTCTCGGCATCCTGGCCTTCATTTGAACAGGTCGTGGCGACTCGCAAAAGTCGGGATCACCGCAAAAACGGTACAGCAAATTTTGACCCGAGCTCAAGGTCAAATTGTGATATCTACCAGTTGAAAACCCTTGAGTAATTAATGTTCCGCACATTAACTGTTGTAAGTATGAATCGCGACGACTCGCAAAAGTCGCAGTCAGGGCGAAAAATGATTCTGGAAACATAAGCGGCGAAAGCTAAACCCCATCTAACGCCTTTCCCTGACAAAGAGCTTTTGTTTGACGCATCGCTTCATGTTTCTGCAAACGTTGCGTTTAATTTAGGCGTTCTTTGTTGTCGTGAATATCGTTGACAGTTCGCAGAAGTCACGCATTTGACCGAGGTGACGCCAGTTAGATTACTTTGATCACTTCTATCAGGTCGAACTGAGCTATATTTGTTATGAACCAGGGTGTAGGCTTTGGATAATTATTGGTAAGATGCCATTCTTACCATACATTACCACAGATAGCGCTGAAGTTCGGAATTATAGAAGAAACTCCACGCAGTCAGGAAACTGTAGGTAAAGGACCGCAGGCCCAGAAAAACGCATGTGGTACTAAATGGCATGCATGAATTTACACCGGAGTAGCCTACACATCACTGAGTCCTACCGCTACGGACCTTGTTTGTTGGCTCGGCCCGCACGGGGAAACGTTTGTGTTGTTCGTTGGAAACATCCTCCAGGAGTTTTGGCATCGGTTCAAATCCCGCTTCACCTATCGCGAGCTACATCGTGAACGGATCCGTTCCGCACATCCGTGGACGGATGTGCGACGTGGGGTCGCACATCCTTTCACCCCTCGTCTACCCATCGGAGTCCATGTCACCAATGGCGAAAGTGTTGTCGGCGATGAGCCGTTTGACCGTCTTGGCACCGACGTCAGCCCGGCAGCTGCTGTTTGGGAACGCCACGGAGGAGAGACGGTGGTGGACACCCCAGTCCCGGAGCAACTGGCGAGTGGAGGCAGAAGTGAACTCCGGACCGCCACCTGAGGCCAGCTCATCGGGGATGCCAAAGATGACGAATGTGCGTCGGAGGCAGGTGACGAGTCCGGCCGCGCCAGAGCATGAGCACTCAACGATGGTACAGTTGAAGTGACGGTCGACGACGACTAGGTAGTAAGAGCATTGTAGTAAAAGCATTGCAGCCATTGTAGCAAAGGAAATCAGCGCACACGCACCGGAACGGGTAGGTGGGAGACACCAGGGGAATGGGTGGTGCGTTGGGCTGAGACGGAGTCATGAGTGACCGCATCCGGCGCGCACAGAGATGTCCCGAGTGATGTCAGCCCAGAAGACAGAGTCCTCAGCTCTCGACACCACGGACGTCACCCCTTGATGGGCTGAGTGTAGAGCAGCTAGCACTTCCGGCCTCAGAGATGGTTGGACCATGATGCGATTCTTGAAGAACACGACACCGTCGATAGTGTGGAGCTGGTGGTGCTCACGGGGAGGTGTCGGAAGCTCCTGTCGCGTTTCGGGTACGCCGGGCTCAATGATGGCGGTGCCAGCACGGCAACGTACGACGGTGGGAATTTTAGCCTTCTAGCCATCCTCCGTGGCAGAAATATAACCCCGGAAACAAGGAACGCACGAACTGGTTGTTGGGTCTCAGTTTCAAGAAGCCGAGAAAATGAATGAAATTTCTCAAAGTCAACGGAATCAGATGAATCGCGACGAAGGATTTGCAGTTTGCTGCTGATTCACCCCATTTTCACCGAGTCAAACCGTCGCAAAATTATTACAGAACATGATGTTAAAATGCGCTTTCGATTTTTTGGCGGTTGACATTTTGGGATGGAAAATTCTGCTGGAGGAAATTGCGACCATTTTTTGGCCTCTGACCAGGGTGTGCATGGCGGGACCGCTGGACGTGGCGACTCGCACCCTCTCCCATGTGACTGACTTGATCGCAAGACAATCGAGGGCGGAGACCGCGGAGGCGACAACGCACTCATCAGCGTCATTCACATCCGATGCCGCTGTGCGCATACCAGCTAGGAGGGAAGGTGGTGGTGGCACAACGGGGCTGTCGTGCCAGTGAGCGGCTGCTACGTCGTCGTCCAGGGTAAGCTTCACGGGATTTCCTGTCGGGCGACGAGAGACGCCGTCGGCGGCTCTGTGTTTTACACCACGTATATGAACCATGAGGAAGCGGTAGCGGAGGGTTTTCTCTTTCAGGTTCCTGTGTCGAGAGTTGGAAATATCTTCGAGGGACCTGCCATCGAAGATCTTGAAGAGAGGTTTGTGATCTACCGTCATGATGAGGTCCTGGCAGCCCAGCACAAAGTACCTCGTCTTGTCCAGAGCGTCAGCAACTGCGAGTGCCTCTCTCTCCACAGGCACATATCGCGACTCAGTGGGGTGCGTGAATCTGCTACCAACCAGGATCATCTTCCACCTCGTGCGGCAGCAGAGTGGGTCTGGTTGGAAGCATGAACAGTGTTTTTCGAACAGCCAGAATCCAATCCCTAATTTCGGCCAATCCGTGGCGAAGTAGGCCGCTTCGTTGGGATCAAAGATCCTCACACCTTCCTCGATCTCTGACGATGGCGTTCTTCGACTCTTCCAAGAGGGTTCTGAGCCGATCGTCCCACCGAAAAAAGGCAAGCAGGGCTTCAGCAGTTGACGGAATGGCTGCATCCGTTCGGCCATGCTGAACGCGAAAGACACCTGGTTGACCAGCCAAAACCAGGAGCGGACGTCAGTGGCATTCCTCGGAGGTGGGAAGCCCCGGCTGGCCTGCACGTGCTGTGCGCAGGGTCGGACGCAGTCGGACGTGATCTCAAAGCCGGCGAACTCAGCAGCATCCTGGACGAAGACGAACTTATCCGGATTCAGGAGAACACCGTGGCACCCGCAAATGTCGAGCCACTGCACAGCCTGATGGAAGCCCTCCTCCACTGAGTCGGACAACGGCAGGACATCGTCGACGCACTTCGTCTTGCGCGGGATGTGGAACACGATTTCGTCGTATCGCCGAGCATACCCATCGCCCAAGGCGATGTAACTCTGCGGGGCCGTTTTGTATCAGTTGCGACCCCATGGGGTGACAAAGGTCGTGACGATCTTCCAAGCGGATTGGGGCACTGTGGTATCCATTCCAGGCATAGACAACGGTCTTCTTCATCCCCGGTGGCAAGGATGGAGCCTGATAGAATGGTGATGGGGTGAGGGCCGTCTCCCAAAATGCATGCCGATTGAGACTGAGTGCCTGGAAATCGACGGTGCGGCAGGTGTGCCATCCTTCTTAGACCGTACCACCATTCTGTGGCACCACGTTACAAGTTCATCAACTGGGGCTGGCTCCAGTGCGCGAAGCTGGACGTCACGGTTGGGACCGGCTTCGACTTCATCGCGCACGAGGAGCGACACAGGCACAGGAGTGTTATGTGCCACCAGCTTGGCGTCCACCATGAGCTACATGAGGGCCTTCCATGAGAGGGAGAGGTTGGTGGCGCATATGTTGCATGCGCTGGACCGGTTGTAGTCCAAGATGTACTGTTCCCACCTGGTACGGTTGGCATCGGTGGCGGGGAACGGAAGGGTGGAGGGCGGAGGTGGAGGACGCTGGTGATGGGGGCAGCGGCATGCTGCCTGGGAGTTACCGTCGTCCAGAGCATCTCCGCCGGCTGCCGGTCCCACATCCGTCAGGTGTCGCACGGGGCTCCCTGGACTTCGCCGACAGTCGGGACGGTCTTTGAGACGACGCTCAGAGCAACACATGCCTCGTGGCTTAGGAAGTGCTTGTCCGCGTCGTCTGTCACGTAGGTGACGCCTGATCTCAGTGACCCGACCGTGTCGGTCTGTCCCGGAAAACCGGAAAATGGCGGCGCCCAAGATCATGATGACCTTGCCGTTGGCGGCGTGCATTTTGGAAGTGACAGGGATGATGTCGGCGTGAATCAGACCCAAACGGCAGATGACCCGAATGCCAAAGAGGCAGCTTTGACGCCCTGTGTCAGCCATGGCGGGGAGGATGGCCATCTTAGCCGTTGCAGTGAAGGCGAGGCCGAGAGCCTGATAGTCGGCGGCCACGGTCCGGACGGTGAGACTGATGGACGGCAGGGCTGTGATCGTTGCGTGAGCCATGTGTCGGACATCTGATCGTAGAGGTGCTGATCGAGGGCGATGATCTCCTCGCCTTCTAGGATTCCGAGGGCGGTGACGGCGCACAGCACACACATACATCATACACAGCACCTTCGCGCTCACTGACACTGGCATCCGGGAGGTGTGGACACTTTATTTTTCCCTTGCTCCGACAAACGCTCCGAGAGTGAAGGTCACGGGCGCAATGTCGGCATTTGTGGCCGTAGGCGTGGCACTCTTTATGTCTGAGCTTAAGTGCCGCGCTCCATGGCCCGCCTTGCCGCAGCATGGGCATGTACCGGTTTGATCTGTGGACCTAGCCTTGAGGGCTACATCCTTCCCGAGCCGATAGCCGCTGACGGCCGTGTCGGCCGCGTGAGTGTCATGGAGCTGGGAGGCAGACCTTTTCCCAGATTCTTTGGCCTCGACAAACCGGAACACTTGCTCCAGCGACATGGTCTAGTTCCGGTCTCCGAGGAGGTCCAGTTGGTTCTCCGGATCGCTTACGCCCCGGATGGGGACGTCCCGGAGGATTTCGTCCTCGCGGTTCACATCCTGTTAGCAATGTGGACATGTGGTCACAAATTTGCACACACCAGCCTGGCCACGTAGACGGGCGCCAAAACTGCGAACAGTTTGTAGCGATCCTGTCGCATGCTATGGAGTGTGACTCTCGTCACCACTGAATTCTCTTCTTTGGTCATGGCGAATCGCCTGATGACGGAGAGTATCTCCTGCTCGGTCTGGTGCGTAAGACTATCGCCTGCAGTTCTGGTCAGGTCCTTGCGCAGGGGCCATCACAGCACTCCAGGAGCTGACTGAGCGGTCCTGACCAGTGATGCGTGTAGCCTTGACGTAGTCGTACCATCGGTTTCGCAGGACGCCCAATCCTCGCTGCTGCCACCGGCTGAGGTAGTTGACCTCTTCACCTTGTCGACCTTGGGGACCTCAGGGCTGTGGATGTGGCTGGCGCTGTGTACGGTGATCAGTGCGGCCACAATAACTGGGTCCAGGGCTGGGGTAGTGTAGTCGCATCCCTCTATTGGACACTGTACAGCAGGCAGGGGCGCAACCAGGAATTTCGTAAGGGGGGGGGGGAGGAGCTCAGCGTGAACTGAAATCACACGAAAACCACAAGCCGGCAAGACGACGTGCAATGGTTTCCTCAAAAAGTGCCGGCCTAAGAGGGGGGCCGGGCCCCCTGCCCCCTGGCTGCGCCTCTGACAACAGGCATTATCTTGACTTACCGAGCTCACTCGGACACAAGAAATTTCTTGTAGATGAACCATGGACAGAAATGAGAACAGAGCAATCTCTCTGCACAGTCTGTTCTTTGATAATGTCCACGGTTCGGTCCGGAACAAACACTGGTGGTTGGGCACTGCAACAGGCAACAGCATATCATCTAGGAAAGACCTTTTGGCAATTTCAGGGTCCCTGTGCAATGCCATGGGCCCTCTGAAAGTCTCCGGTGGTCTCCATTGATGTATCATGGGTTTTCCTCTGTTACATGAGGTTTATCTGGTAGTCTTAAGGCCCCCCTAGCCGTATCAGGGGCCTTTGTTGGCGCCTCAGGAGCTTTACTGGCAGTCTCGGCGACCTTTTCCGTGCCAAGAGCCCGCCTTACGCACTCCCAGAGGCCTTACACTCGCCAAACTATCCCAGAGGCTCTCGTATCTATGTGTGTCAAGACAGCCCACGGTCAGCCCACGCTCAGCCCACGCTCAGCCCATAAAAGCGACCCCTCCAAAAGCGGCCAAAATGCACCATATGATGCATCTCGACGAGCTGAACACGATGGTGCAATTTAATGTTGGGTGCATCCAATACCTTAGCCTGCAGAGCCAATTATCAATCAAGGGGTGAGAGTTTCTCACTAATATTCACAGCCGACTGCATATAGTCGAGTAGCATCTCAAACGACTCCCCGTGTCAAGCCGAGCTCAAAACTACCTCTTGTTTATCAATATCTTTTCAACTTTTTGAGAAACATGCATCCAGAACCGGTTTTTCACCTAATGCTTTATTTCCCATAGGCTTTAACATTGAGGACAACGGTCGTGAATTGGCCGGCACCTACGATTTTTCTAATTTTTTGTGTATGGGTACCCTGACCAGGAACACACTGCCTGGCAGTGAAATTTGCCGGGTGCATTGATATTCTCACCGATTACAAGGGGTGAGAATTTCTCACTAAAATTCACAACCGACTGCATATAGTCGATTAGCATCTCAAACGACTCCCCGTGTCAAGCCGAGCTCAAAACTACCTCTTGTTTATCAATATCTTTTCAACTTTTTGAGAAACATGCATCCAGAACCGGTTTTTCACCTAATGCTTTATTTCCCATAGGCTTTAACATTGAGGGCAACGGTCGTGAATTGGCCGGCACCTACGATTTTTCTAATTTTTTGTGTATGGGTACCCTGACCAGGAACACACTGCCTGGCAGTGAAATTTGCCGGGTGCATTGATATTCTCACCGATTACAAGGGGTGAGAATTTCTCACTAAAATTCACAACCGACTGCATATAGTCGAGTAGCATCTCAAACGACTCCCCGTGTCAAGCCGAGCTCAAAACTACCTCTTATGTATCAATATCTTTTCAACTTTTTGAGAAACATGCATCCAGGACTGGTTTTTCACCTAATGCTTTATTTCCCATAGGCTTTAACATTGAGGGCAACGGTCGTGAATTGGCCGGCACCTACGATTTTTCTAATTTTTTGTGTATGGGTACCCTGACCAGGAACACACTGCCTGTCAGTGAAATTTGCCGGGTGCATTGATATTCTCACCGATTACAAGGGGTGAGAATTTCTCACTAAAATTCACAACCGACTGCATATCGTCGAGTAGCATCTCAAACGACTCCCCGTGTCAAGCCGAGCTCAAAACTACCTCTTGTTTATCAATATCTTTTCAACTTTTTGAGAAACATGCATCCAGAACCGGTTTTTCACCTAATGCTTTATTTCCCATAGGCTTTAACACTGATGGCAACGGTCGTGAATTGGCCGGCACCTACGATTTTTCTAATTTTTTGCGTATGGGTACCCTGACCAGGAACACTCTGCCTGGCAGTGAAATTTGCCGGGTGCATTGATATTCTCACCGATTACAAGGGGTGAGAATTTCTCACTAAAATTCACAACCGACTGCATATAGTCGAGTAGCATCTCAAACGACTCCCCGTGTCAAGCCGAGCTCAAAACTACCTCTTGTTTATCAATATCTTTTCAACTTTTTGAGAAACATGCATCCAGAACCGGTTTTTCACCTAATGCTTTATTTCCCATAGGCTTTAACATTGAGGGCAACGGTCGTGAATTGGCCGGCACCTACGATTTTTCTAATTTTTTGTGTATGGGTACCCTGACCAGGAACACACTGCCTGTCAGTGAAATTTGCCGGGTGCATTGATATTCTCACCGATTACAAGGGGTGAGAATTTCTCACTAAAATTCACAACCGACTGCATATCGTCGAGTAGCATCTCAAACGACTCCCCGTGTCAAGCCGAGCTCAAAACTACCTCTTATGTATCAATATCTTTTCAACTTTTTGAGAAACATGCATCCAGAACCGGTTTTTCACCTAATGCTTTATTTCCCATAGGCTTTAACATTGAGGGCAACGGTCGTGAATTGGCCGGCACCTACGATTTTTCTAATTTTTTGTGTATGGGTACCCTGACCAGGAACACTCTGCCTGGCAGTGAAATTTGCCGGGTGCATTGATATTCTCACCGATTACAAGGGGTGAGAATTTCTCACTAAAATTCACAACCGACTGCATATAGTCGAGTAGCATCTCAAACGACTCCCCGTGTCAAGCCGAGCTCAAAACTACCTCTTGTTTATCAATATCTTTTCAACTTTTTGAGAAACATGCATCCAGAACCGGTTTTTCACCTAATGCTTTATTTCCCATAGGCTTTAACATTGAGGGCAACGGTCGTGAATTGGCCGGCACCTACGATTTTTCTAATTTTTTGTGTATGGGTACCCTGACCAGGAACACACTGCCTGTCAGTGAAATTTGCCGGGTGCATTGATATTCTCACCGATTACAAGGGGTGAGAATTTCTCACTAAAATTCACAACCGACTGCATATAGTCGAGTAGCATCTCAAACGACTCCCCGTGTCAAGCCGAGCTCAAAACTACCTCTTATGTATCAATATCTTTTCAACTTTTTGAGAAACATGCATCCAGAACCGGTTTTTCACCTAATGCTTTATTTCCCATAGGCTTTAACATTGAGGGCAACGGTCGTGAATTGGCCGGCACCTACGATTTTTCTAATTTTTTGTGTATGGGTACCCTGACCAGGAACACACTGCCTGTCAGTGAAATTTGCCGGGTGCATTGATATTCTCACCGATTACAAGGGGTGAGAATTTCTCACTAAAATTCACAACCGACTGCATATAGTCGAGTAGCATCTCAAACGACTCCCCGTGTCAAGCCGAGCTCAAAACTACCTCTTGTTTATCAATATCTTTTCAACTTTTTGAGAAACATGCATCCAGAACCGGTTTTTCACCTAATGCTTTATTTCCCATAGGCTTTAACATTGAGGGCAACGGTCGTGAATTGGCCGGCACCTACGATTTTTCTAATTTTTTGTGTATGGGTACCCTGACCAGGAACACACTGCCTGGCAGTGAAATTTGCCGGGTGCATTGATATTCTCACCGATTACAAGGGGTGAGAATTTCTCACTAAAATTCACAACCGACTGCATATAGTCGAGTAGCATCTCAAACGACTCCCCGTGTCAAGCCGAGCTCAAAACTACCTCTTGTTGACCAATATCTTTTCAACTTTTTTCAGTAGCACACATGTCGATTCGGTTTTTAACCTAATGCTTTATTTCTCATAGACTTGAACATTGAGGGCAACGGTCGTGAATTGGCCGGCTGTAGTTGTATTAAAGTCCTTCTGAGCGTTCTAGGCAGCAAGCAACGCAAGCACATACACAGCCACGCCCGTCCCCCCGCTGCCACTGCGCGCTCTGCCCTCCGGAGATGCTCTCTCACTGCCGCCGCGCCGGCCGCCGAGAGCTCAGATGTCACATATGAGTGCGGTGCACCTCGCTGGCAGGAGCAAGCTAGCGAGACAGGTCAACCAGAAACTAGCGAGACAGGTCAACCAGAAACTTCCCACACGACATTATCATAACACACCGGCCCCTACGATTTTTCTGATTTTTCGTGTATGGGTACCCTGACCAGGAACACACTGCCTGACAGTGAAATTTGCCGGGTGCATTGATATTCTCACCGATTACAAGGGGTGAGAATTTCTCACTAAAATTCACAACCGACGCCCATTCCGTGCTTTTGACGTCAGGAGTCGCATGGAGAACCTGATAGCCTTCAAGAAGGGGAGAGCTTTAGCTCAGCGCACGATAAGGGAAGCGAAACGTATTTCCTGGCGTGCGTAGGTAACACGCTCAACCGATTTACGCCAACTTCGCAGATCTGGGCGCGGAACAAGTGTGTTTCTGGGCAGTTTTCATCCGTGCCGCTTCCTGTGCTACGTTTGGACGGCCAGACTGTGACGCAGCCATTGGATGTGGCTAACGAGATTGCACAAGCCTTGTCACACCGTAGCAAAGGTGGTAACACGAACCCACAGTTCTTACGGCACAGAGCACGATGTGAGCAAACAGTGATAGATTTTTCCACGAGTGAATCGCAGGCATACAATGAGCCATTCACTTTGATGGAGTTGGAATCGGCAATTGTCAAGCTTCGCAGTGTGTCAGAAGGCCCTGATACCATACGCAACGACATGCTCAGACATCTGCCGCCCTGCATACTTCGCGTGCTTTTGGTGGATTTTAACTCATTGTGGTTAAGAGATGAATTCCCAGCTGTTTGGCGAGAAGCTGTGATAGTTTCACTTCTGAAACCAGGCAAAAGTGGATTAGATCCTCTTCACTACAGACCCATTTCTCTTACGTCATCACTTTGTAAACTGATGGAAAAGATGGTGAACGCACGATTGACCTTTTTTGAACAGCATCACGTTTTTACTAACGCGCAGTGCGGTTTTAGAAAGAACCGGACACAGTGGACCATCTTATAGCTCTAGACACTATGATTCGTACCGGTTTTAAAGCGATCAGGCATATAGGCACAGTCTTCTTTGACACTGAGGGCGCCTACGACGCCACTTGGTTTCATGGTATTCTTGTAAAGCTGTTTAGATATGGTAAACGTGGTCGTATGAGTACTTTTCTTCGACGCTTTTTAGCTGACCGTTTTTTCCGTGTCCGTGTTGGAAACACACTCTCCGAAAAGTTCCCACAAATAAACGTTGTACCCCAAGGCGGTGTGTTAAGTGCAGCGTTATTCGCAGTTATGATAAACGACATCGGTGATGTGCTCCCCCAGTCTGTTGGCCGTGCTCTTTTTGTTGATGTTTTTACCATTTGGACGAGTGCAGTAAGAGCACCATCAATGGAACGGCATCTCCAGCTGGCTGTGGACCGCGTGGAGAGGTGGAGCACCATGAATGGGTTCAGTTTTTCAAAAAATAAGACCGTAGCCATGCATCTTCTTCGTCGCTGGCGATACGGTGAAATGACTCTCCTTTTGTATGGACAGTGCATTCCAACAGAGTCTGTGGCTAGATATCTCGGGGTATATTTTGACCGCCGCCTTACGTATAATGCACATCTGGAAACTTTAAGCGATCGCTGTTTTAAGTCTCTGAACATATTAAAATGTGTGTCACGCACAATGCTGTGATATCGTTCTCTCGTCCGCTCCAAGCTAGATGATGCATGTTTTGTGTATGACAGCGCATGTGATCCAGCAAGTGCATTCTAGACACCATCCATCACTCCGCCCTCCGCATCATCACAGGGGCCTTCCGCACATCACCCACTGTTAGCCTTATGGCAGAGTCACACGAGTCGCCACTGTCGACGAGGAGGAAAATGCTCGGCATGCGCTATCCCCTGAAGCTGCGACAATTCCCGTTACACCCGACGTATGACGCAGGTTTTTCACGGTCCACTGTGAGCTTCCTTCGCGGTGGATCGCAGCAGCGCACTCCGCCTTTCGGCTTCCGAATGCGAGCTCTGTTGCAGGAGTGCGAAATTCCTCTTCGAGGGGTGAAGCGAATAAGCCATCTGCCTTCTCCTCCCTGGCATTTGACGTCACCTTCAATAGACACCTTGCTTGCAGAAATTAGAAAGAATGAAGCCATGCCAAATATAATGGGATCCAGGGCGCTGGAGCGCATGGCGTCATATGGCGGATACACACTGACGTACATGGACGGATCTGAGACCGCCGGTGGTGTTCGTTGTGCGTTTGTGTGCGGTTCTGTCACCCGATCGTTCTCGTTGCCTGCACACGCGTCTGTTTTTACATCGGAATTGATAGCAATCACCAAGGCGTTATGTTTCATCGAAGTTGGTGAGGAATCACTATACCTGATTTTAACGGATTCCCTTAGAAGCCTTTTTGCTCTTAGATCTTTGTATTCAGCATGTTTCCTTCTAGAGGACATTTTACTACGTCTGACACAACTGGATCGGACTGGGAATAAAATCATCCTGTGCTGGATACCCAGTCACGTCGGAATTACGGACAACGAGTTGACCGATGCCGCTGCCAGGCGAGCAGCGCTGACACTATGTACACGTTCTCTGCCAATCTTGCCAGAGACTTTTATCCGGCAATTAGGAACTTCCTGTACAACAAGTGGCAGCGCTCTTGGGATGACACAGATGGCAATAAACTCACAATGGTAAAACCCAAGCCTGGTTCATGATTATCCTGCTCTCGCAAGGCGAGACGAGAGGAAATAACACTGTGCAGACTGCGTATCGGTCACTTATACGACCCATGGTTATCTGTTGCTTAGGGCTGGTAGGCCTCTCTGCCATCGATGTGGTGCCTTCCTCACTGTCAACCACGTGGTCCTTTCGTGTCCATACTTGGCTGAAAAACGTTGACTTCACTTCGGACAGCACGCTTCGTCTCTGACGCTCTGCGATGTACTTGGAGACAACTCACGCTTTCTTGAATCGAAACAGCTCTTTCTATTTCTTAAAGACGCTGACTTCGATGTTTTTTACACACCTCACTAGTGAGGCAAAGCAACCTCGTTATAAGCGCACACTAACCTCAGAAGTCGGCGCGCCCGAAAACACCGATAAACAACAACAAGCAGCGAAACAACTGGCTCTACATCATGCGTGTTGTGCTGTATGCATCACTTTGTTTCACATTGAACGTTGAGAACGGCTGATAAAAATCTAAATATCACCCGTAATGGTACCGATGCCCTACAGGATTTTGACCAACGATTTTGCGCTACAGAACCCTGTCCCAATAGTCGTTCTAAAGGGATGATATTATCGCGAGCATTTGATCCCTGTGAGATTGTAATTCCTCGCTTCAGGTGTATAAAGATGCAATTGTTTTCCAGATAAATATACGTATGTTTTCGAGTTAGTATTTCAGGTGATGAGAATTAACCGAAACACACGTTTTTCTTTGATAAATCGGACAAGTAGTCGCCTATATAACAAAAAGAGGCACATCCTAGGAGTCAGACAAATCACGCGCGATGCCCCCACAACAAGGGGACACATGGCTAACAAACCCTACAGGAAATACACCATTACGTGGAAAAAAACAAATAGATATGCATGTTACACAAAACTCGAGAAAATAGAAATTAACTAAAGATAGTTTTGAGCTGAACATCACACGGAGAGTTTGACAGCGTTTACAGCGATCAGAGTTTTCGGGAGAAACTCCCACCCCTTGTAATTAATGAGAATGTCAATGCACCCGGCAAATTTCACTGCCAGGCAGTGTGTTCCTGGTCAGGATACCCATACACAAAAAATTAGAAAAATCGTAGGTGCCGGCCAATTCACGACCGTTGCCCTCAATGTTAAAGCCTATGGGAAATAAAGCATTAGGTGAAAAACCGGTTCTGGATGCATGTTTCTCAAAAAGTTGAAAAGATATTGATAAACAAGAGGTAGTTTTGAGCTCGGCTTGACACGGGGAGTCGTTTGAGATGCTACTCGACTATATGCAGTCGGTTGTGAATTTTAGTGAGAAATTCTCACCCCTTGTAATCGGTGAGAATATCAATGCACCCGGCAAATTTCACTGACAGGCAGTGTGTTCCTAGTCAGGGTACCCATACACAAAAAATTAGAAAAATCGTAGGTGCCGGCCAATTCACGACCGTTGCCCTCAATGTTAAAGCCTATGGGAAATAAAGCATTAGGTGAAAAACCGGTTCTGGATGCATGTTTCTCAAAAAGTTGAAAAGATATTGATAAACAAGAGGTAGTTTTGAGCTCGGCTTGACACGGGGAGTCGTTTGAGATGCTACTCGACTATATGCAGTCGGTTGTGAATTTTAGTGAGAAATTCTCACCCCTTGTAATCGGTGAGAATATCAATGCACCCGGCAAATTTCACTGCCAGGCAGAGTGTTCCTGGTCAGGGTACCCATACACAAAAAATTAGAAAAATCGTAGGTGCCGGCCAATTCACGACCGTTGCCCTCAATGTTAAAGCCTATGGGAAATAAAGCATTAGGTGAAAAACCGGTTCTGGATGCATGTTTCTCAAAAAGTTGAAAAGATATTGATAAACAAGAGGTAGTTTTGAGCTCGGCTTGACACGGGGAGTCGTTTGAGATGCTACTCGACTATATGCAGTCGGTTGTGAATTTTAGTGAGAAATTCTCACCCCTTGTAATCGGTGAGAATATCAATGCACCCGGCAAATTTCACTGCCAGGCAGAGTGTTCCTGGTCAGGGTACCCATACACAAAAAATTAGAAAAATCGTAGGTGCCGGCCAATTCACGACCGTTGCCCTCAATGTTAAAGCCTATGGGAAATAAAGCATTAGGTGAAAAACCGGTTCTGGATGCATGTTTCTCAAAAAGTTGAAAAGATATTGATAAACAAGAGGTAGTTTTGAGCTCGGCTTGACACGGGGAGTCGTTTGAGATGCTACTCGACTATATGCAGTCGGTTGTGAATTTTAGTGAGAAATTCTCACCCCTTGTAATCGGTGAGAATATCAATGCACCCGGCAAATTTCACTGACAGGCAGTGTGTTCCTGGTCAAGGGTACCCATACACAAAAAATTAGAAAAATCGTAGGTGCCGGCCAATTCACGACCGTTGCCCTCAATGTTAAAGCCTATGGGAAATAAAGCATTAGGTGAAAAACCGGTTCTGGATGCATGTTTCTCAAAAAGTTGAAAAGATATTGATACATAAGAGGTAGTTTTGAGCTCGGCTTGACACGGGGAGTCGTTTGAGATGCTACTCGACTATATGCAGTCGGTTGTGAATTTTAGTGAGAAATTCTCACCCCTTGTAATCGGTGAGAATATCAATGCACCCGGCAAATTTCACTGCCAGGCAGTGTGTTCCTGGTCAGGGTACCCATACACAAAAAATTAGAAAAATCGTAGGTGCCGGCCAATTCACGACCGTTGCCCTCAATGTTAAAGCCTATGGGAAATAAAGCATTAGGTGAAAAACCGGTTCTGGATGCATGTTTCTCAAAAAGTTGAAAAGATATTGATAAACAAGAGGTAGTTTTGAGCTCGGCTTGACACGGGGAGTCGTTTGAGATGCTACTCGACTATATGCAGTCGGTTGTGAATTTTAGTGAGAAATTCTCACCCCTTGTAATCGGTGAGAATATCAATGCACCCGGCAAATTTCACTGACAGGCAGTGTGTTCCTGGTCAGGGTACCCATACACAAAAAATTAGAAAAATCGTAGGTGCCGGCCAATTCACGACCGTTGCCCTCAATGTTAAAGCCTATGGGAAATAAAGCATTAGGTGAAAAACCGGTTCTGGATGCATGTTTCTCAAAAAGTTGAAAAGATATTGATAAACAAGAGGTAGTTTTGAGCTCGGCTTGACACGGGGAGTCGTTTGAGATGCTACTCGACTATATGCAGTCGGTTGTGAATTTTAGTGAGAAATTCTCACCCCTTGTAATCGGTGAGAATATCAATGCACCCGGCAAATTTCACTGCCAGGCAGTGTGTTCCTGGTCAGGGTACCCATACACAAAAAATTAGAAAAATCGTAGGTGCCGGCCAATTCACGACCGTTGCCCTCAATGTTAAAGCCTATGGGAAATAAAGCATTAGGTGAAAAACCGGTTCTGGATGCATGTTTCTCAAAAAGTTGAAAAGATATTGATAAACAAGAGGTAGTTTTGAGCTCGGCTTGACACGGGGAGTCGTTTGAGATGCTACTCGACTATATGCAGTCGGTTGTGAATTTTAGTGAGAAATTCTCACCCCTTGTAATCGGTGAGAATATCAATGCACCCGGCAAATTTTCACTGACAGGCAGTGTGTTCCTGGTCAGGGTACCCATACACAAAAAATTAGAAAAATCGTAGGTGCCGGCCAATTCACGACCGTTGCCCTCAATGTTAAAGCCTATGGGAAATAAAGCATTAGGTGAAAAACCGGTTCTGGATGCATGTTTCTCAAAAAGTTGAAAAGATATTGATAAACAAGAGGTAGTTTTGAGCTCGGCTTGACACGGGGAGTCGTTTGAGATGCTACTCGACTATATGCAGTCGGTTGTGAATTTTAGTGAGAAATTCTCACCCCTTGTAATCGGTGAGAATATCAATGCACCCGGCAAATTTCACTGACAGGCAGTGTGTTCCTGGTCAGGGTACCCATACACAAAAAATTAGAAAAATCGTAGGTGCCGGCCAATTCACGACCGTTGCCCTCAATGTTAAAGCCTATGGGAAATAAAGCATTAGGTGAAAAACCGGTTCTGGATGCATGTTTCTCAAAAAGTTGAAAAGATATTGATAAACAAGAGGTAGTTTTGAGCTCGGCTTGACACGGGGAGTCGTTTGAGATGCTACTCGACGATATGCAGTCGGTTGTGAATTTTAGTGAGAAATTCTCACCCCTTGTAATCGGTGAGAATATCAATGCACCCGGCAAATTTCACTGCCAGGCAGTGTGTTCCTGGTCAGGGTACCCATATACAAAAAATTAGAAAAATCGTAGGTGCCGGCCAATTCACGACCGTTGCCCTCAATGTTAAAGCCTATGGGAAATAAAGCATTAGGTGAAAAACCGGTTCTGGATGCATGTTTCTCAAAAAGTTGAAAAGATATTGATAAACAAGAGGTAGTTTTGAGCTCGGCTTGACACGGGGAGTCGTTTGAGATGCTACTTGACGATATGCAGTCGGTTGTGAATTTTAGTGAGAAATTCTCACCCCTTGTAATCGGTGAGAATATCAATGCACCCGGCAAATTTCACTGACAGGCAGTGTGTTCCTGGTCAGGGTACCCATACACAAAAAATTAGAAAAATCGTAGGTGCCGGCCAATTCACGACCGTTGCCCTCAATGTTAAAGCCTATGGGAAATAAAGCATTAGGTGAAAAACCGGTTCTGGATGCATGTTTCTCAAAAAGTTGAAAAGATATTGATACATAAGAGGTAGTTTTGAGCTCGGCTTGACACGGGGAGTCGTTTGAGATGCTACTCGACTATATGCAGTCGGTTGTGAATTTTAGTGAGAAATTCTCACCCCTTGTAATCGGTGAGAATATCAATGCACCCGGCAAATTTCACTGCCAGGCAGTGTGTTCCTGGTCAGGGTACCCATACGCAAAAAATTAGAAAAATCGTAGGTGCCGGCCAATTCACGACCGTTGCCCTCAATGTTAAAGCCTATGGGAAATAAAGCATTAGGTGAAAAACCGGTTCTGGATGCATGTTTCTCAAAAAGTTGAAAAGATATTGATAAACAAGAGGTAGTTTTGAGCTCGGCTTGACACGGGGAGTCGTTTGAGATGCTACTCGACTATATGCAGTCGGTTGTGAATTTTAGTGAGAAATTCTCACCCCTTGTAATCGGTGAGAATATCAATGCACCCGGCAAATTTCACTGCCAGGCAGTGTGTTCCTGGTCAGGGTACCCATACACAAAAAATTAGAAAAATCGTAGGTGCCGGCCAATTCACGACCGTTGCCCTCAATGTTAAAGCCTATGGGAAATAAAGCATTAGGTGAAAAACCGGTTCTGGATGCATGTTTCTCAAAAAGTTGAAAAGATATTGATAAACAAGAGGTAGTTTTGAGCTCGGCTTGACACGGGGAGTCGTTTGAGATGCTACTCGACTATATGCAGTCGGTTGTGAATTTTAGTGAGAAATTCTCACCCCTTGTAATCGGTGAGAATATCAATGCACCCGGCAAATTTTACTGACAGGCAGTGTGTTCCTGGTCAGGGTACCCATACACAAAAAATTAGAAAAATCGTAGGTGCCGGCCAATTCACGACCGTTGCCCTCAATGTTAAAGCCTATGGGAAATAAAGCATTAGGTGAAAAACCGGTTCTGGATGCATGTTTCTCAAAAAGTTGAAAAGATATTGATAAACAAGAGGTAGTTTTGAGCTCGGCTTGACACGGGGAGTCGTTTGAGATGCTACTCGACTATATGCAGTCGGTTGTGAATTTTAGTGAGAAATTCTCACCCCTTGTAATCGGTGAGAATATCAATGCACCCGGCAAATTTCACTGACAGGCAGTGTGTTCCTGGTCAGGGTATCCATACACAAAAAATTAGAAAAATCGTAGGTGCCGGCCAATTCACGACCGTTGCCCTCAATGTTAAAGCCTATGGGAAATAAAGCATTAGGTGAAAAACCGGTTCTGGATGCATGTTTCTCAAAAAGTTGAAAAGATATTGATAAACAAGAGGTAGTTTTGAGCTCGGCTTGACACGGGGAGTCGTTTGAGATGCTACTCGACGATATGCAGTCGGTTGTGAATTTTAGTGAGAAATTCTCACCCCTTGTAATCGGTGAGAATATCAATGCACCCGGCAAATTTCACTGCCAGGCAGTGTTCCTGGTCAGGGTACCCATATACAAAAAATTAGAAAAATCGTAGGTGCCGGCCAATTCACGACCGTTGCCCTCAATGTTAAAGCCTATGGGAAATAAAGCATTAGGTGAAAAACCGGTTCTGGATGCATGTTTCTCAAAAAGTTGAAAAGATATTGATAAACAAGAGGTAGTTTTGAGCTCGGCTTGACACGGGGAGTCGTTTGAGATGCTACTTGACGATATGCAGTCGGTTGTGAATTTTAGTGAGAAATTCTCACCCCTTGTAATCGGTGAGAATATCAATGCACCCGGCAAATTTCACTGACAGGCAGTGTGTTCCTGGTCAGGGTACCCATACACAAAAAATTAGAAAAATCGTAGGTGCCGGCCAATTCACGACCGTTGCCATCAATGTTAAAGCCTATGGGAAATAAAGCATTAGGTGAAAAACCGGTTCTGGATGCATGTTTCTCAAAAAGTTGAAAAGATATTGATAAACAAGAGGTAGTTTTGAGCTCGGCTTGACACGGGGAGTCGTTTGAGATGCTACTCGACTATATGCAGTCGGTTGTGAATTTTAGTGAGAAATTCTCACCCCTTGTAATCGGTGAGAATATCAATGCACCCGGCAAATTTCACTGCCAGGCAGGTGTTCCTGGTCAGGGTACCCATACACAAAAAATTAGAAAAATCGTAGGTGCCGGCCAATTCACGACCGTTGCCCTCAATGTTAAAGCCTATGGGAAATAAAGCATTAGGTGAAAAACCGGTTCTGGATGCATGTTTCTCAAAAAGTTGAAAAGATATTGATAAACAAGAGGTAGTTTTGAGCTCGGCTTGACACGGGGAGTCGTTTGAGATGCTACTCGACTATATGCAGTCGGCTGTGAATATTAGTGAGAAACTCTCACCCCTTGATTGATAATTGGCTCTGCAGGCTAAGGTATTGGATGCACCCAACATTAAATTGCACCATCGTGTTCAGCTCGTCGAGATGCATCATATGGTGCATTTTGGCCGCTTTTGGAGGGGTCGCTTTTATGGGCTGAGCGTGGGCTGAGCGTGGGCTGACCGTGGGCTGTCTTGACACACATCTCGTATCTTCTTTGCCGCAGCAGGGGCCCCTCCAATCTTTTTGACACTTTTGGGACCATCTGCCGTGCACAGGCCCATGTTGCCGTCTCAGGGACTCATTAACCCTCTCAAAGGCCCTCTGACTGGATAGGGAACCTTCAGCTTTCCACACACAGGTCCGTGGAACCAGGGGCGTCGATATCTGAAAATGATTGGGGGGCCGAGCCGAGGGCCTGACAACCCAACCTCCCCTAAAAGTGGGTTTCTCAACGGATTTAGCACACTTTATTTTGACCGACGGAAATTTATAAGTTTTTTTGTTACTATTTATCAAGTAAAAAAATGAGCCTACCCCATGTTTATAGGTATACATATGTATATATACCAAAGATAGCTAGATAGACACATCGCTTTACGTTATTCTTTACTTTCCGCCTATTTCTTATCTATTGCGGTCGTTTTTTCGCGACTATTACTCATTTCCCTTTAAAACCGGCAGAAAACATTGGGTGGGCATAAACCAACATTGGGAGGGCCCAAATCAACGTTGCGTGGGCGAATACCCTCTCAAAAGAATACAGATCGACACCCCCGCGTGAAACCCATTCGGTGCCCCGGACATTGCAGGGGCCCCTGTGTCGTCCCGGAGAATGTCCTTATCTTGGCCGTCTCAGGCAGGCCGTGACCCTCCTAACAGTCTCAGATGCAATCTGCCGTGTTGGGGCCCTGTTGTGATCTAAGGGGTCTTTTGGGAGCTTCAGGGGTTCTTTTGTGCGTCTCAGGGGTCACGTAACTCTCTCGAGGCTACCTGACGATCAAGAATTCGTCAGGTTTTCACTGAGACCCCGCAAAGCTCATACGGAGTCCCTTCGGAGTTCTTTTTGAGTTTGAGAGGGGTCCATTTGGAGCCTCTTCGGAGCCCCTCTTGTGGGCCCCCTTCTAAGGCCGGGGGGGGGGGCGATCGTCCCTATTGCCCTCCCCCTTGCATCCGGGCCTGCTGTTTTGCTTTTTTGAGAAAGTTAGGGAGGCTGGCTGCCAGACTGACGGGTTGAGCTGCAAGTCGAGTGGGGGCTTTAGCCTCCCAACTGCAAAGGACCCTACACCCCTACCCGTGAAACACTTCTACCTTTCCGACATCTTTCCCGATCTCTGGAACTCCTCGTCATTGCCAGATTTGACCCTGAAGTTACAATGGTAATTGAAAACTTGAGTATCTGCGCTGAGCTTTCGTGGTACTGGTTCTTGAAAAAAACTACCAATTTATGACAGCTGATTAGTGGCAAAAGGCCACAGGAACGTAATAAAACGTTTCCATAACAAACATTCTGTGCATATCTGAACCATGAGAAGGTATAGAAAAATGAAATTGTCTGTGTTCTTTCTAAATTTCAACGAATTCAGTTTTGAAAGGAAGCATTTTTGTTGCTAAACAGGTAAATCGAGTACAATACTTTACTCAGCTGATAGCGAA